>CM053792.1:667857058-668157058 GCA_028749045.1 Cupressus sempervirens | reverse complement strand
TATTATCACTCATATAAAAATGGTACTCTCTTAATATTTTTTGATCCTCCTCTATACTATTAGGTGCCTACCTATAAACTATAAGAAAATAAATTGTTACTAGCACTAAATTGTAATATTGTGGTTATACCTCATCTTGCGGTGCAAGTGTGTAGTTCTTTGCAAAATCAACAACTGGAAGTATAGTACCAATTGGAAATGTATTCTTACATATGTGAAATTATCTATCAAGCCATCTAGCATATTGAGAGTGTTTAGCATATTTTGGTATGATCACACTCTTAAATTGATCCATAAATGCATGACAACTAACTTTATCTGCAACTAGATCACACCTTCTTCCAATCTTCCCATCCTTCAATGGATATTCAATAGTTTTGAATCTTTTAACATCAACTACTTATTGTCCAAAAGTAGTCAAAGAATTTTTATGCAAGAATTCATCTAACAAATAAAGATTGCCACACATATCACATGTACCAGAAAGACATGCATTGAAAAGAAAGTATTGATCATTAGGTGGCTTACAAAACAAACCTGATATGAAATCCTTTATAGTTTGAGGTGGTATTTTTATACCACATTCTTGCAACATTTCTTTACAATGCATGGTATGACGTATAGATTGAAATACATCATAATGGTAACAAAATTAAATGAGTTTTGCAACAACATGTGATTCTTTCCTTGTTAATCTTTACATACCATGGTTTACACTTTTCAAAATATCTTTGACTAATGGTATTAGTTAACACCTTACCATCTACAAATTTTCTAAACAATTCACTTTGAGTCATGTCCAAAAGGTGTTTAGGATGTGGATCACATATTTTTGACCCAACTTTTAATTTAAGAACATCTTTTGAATTAGGTTATACTCTTGTATTATCATGCCAAAAAATTTCAACCAAACTTTTGACTTCACTAGTAAGTTTCATAATACATCTTGGGAGTCTATCACTAGAAGTCCACAAAATATTTGTTGGATCACATTCAAAGTTAACCCTTCTCTTTATAGCTCCTTCTAAAGTCTTGCAATTCACATTAAGATATCCACTTATGTTGCTAATCAATTTTTGTTAGTTGTTGATTTGTTAACTAAAGTTGTTGTTATTGCTCGTCATGTTGCATTCTTATCTTTAGAGCGACTTCTCTTTTTGATGACATCAAAGACACTAGCAATAGTGGATACAACTTGTTTTAAAGACTCAATTTTATTCTTGGCTTTTGCATACATTCCAAATGTTTTCATTACTTTTTGCATTTTAGACATTTTAATTAGTTGCAACATCAACTGACATTGAAACCCAAATTTCTTATTATAAAAAAATTTCTATATAATATATTAGCATGTTTCCTAATTTTTCTCCATGAAACTAATCCCTAAAGATTATCTAGCACATCATTAGAAAAATGAAAATTATATTCAGGCAGTTTAGCATCATTCTGACATGTTTGTTTAGTAATTGGTGTTTCTATGTCTACATTCATACAATTGTTATTTTTAATTGGCATTTCATTTTCACTATTATTTGGGATTTGAATCTCATTTTCAATTTTTCTTGGTATTTCTTTCGAGGCATGCATTTCCATTGGAGTTTTTTGTGCATGATCATTTGACAATCTATTCTCATGAAGAAAATCTAAATCATTTAAATCATAACCTGCTTCTAAAAAATCACCAATTTCATCATGAGAAAAAATTTAAGCATTTGAGACACACCTTTATTGAATGTTTGATTAGAATGTGCACCTAAATCTCCTTGTAAGGGGTTCTCTTCTTCAACCTCTTCATCCATCATGGTATCCTCAATCTCTTTCTCCTTTGAAACATTGCTCAATTCTCTAATTCTTTGTCTTATCTCTCGTTGATGTTGTAATTCATTCTCTTTATTTGTTTTAATCTCCTCATTTGTCAAAACTTTTACTTTCTTCTTTCGTCGTTGTTTTGATCCCATGTTTGCACCAATTTTGAATTCAAATCAATAGCTTGGAAATTGTAGAAGAAGACAAGAAAATAAAATAACTATGATAGAATTCAGTGTTGCAAACCAAAACTATTATTCAATCATTGCAATGATTTAAAATTAGTTTTTGGGGGATCTTTTGGGACCCAATGGGTAGAGTAGAATTGGGTACCTGATTATTTAGAAATTGGGTGCCCGATTTTCTAAACAATCAAGTACCCATTTCTGTTGAAGACAAAAACCAAATCGGGTGACCAATTCTAGTTCACATAGGAGGGAATTTGGAATGGTTACAAATTTGCATGGGGTTTTTCCTTGGGGAAAGGCATGGCATAGGCTTGGTTCCACCAAGCCATGCCTTTATGAACCATTTTTTTTCTAAGACATTTAATCAACAATTTCAAAGATTGTTGTAATTTTTATATGGTCATCACCATTGAATTTTTAATGAAACAAAAATTCATTATAGGTCTTACTATTCAAATTTCAAAAATTTAAATTTTATAGTGTTATGAGTTAATTTACTATTTTTCATTATTTATTAAACAAAAGAATGTCTTAAACATTAAATAGTGACATTCACTAAAACTTTAATAACTTTTTAAATTTTTCATATTTTATAAATTAATTTACATGTCATCAATCCTCACACAATTCTTTTAAAGTTAAATTTTTAAATTAAAAATTTTTTATTAAATTATGGCATTCGTACATGAGACTTTTTAGAAATTATCTTAATAATCAATTAAAAATTAATAAAAAATATTCATTTAAAAAGTCAAGAAAATATTCTCATCGATGTTTAGTGTGTTAGGTAACTCTATTTAAAAGGATTTGCAAAAAATTATTTAGTTGTGTCAAATTATGGTGTTCGTACACGAGCATGGTATGGTCTTGAAATAGACATTTTGAAAAAGTGGTTTTTAAAGATCTGGATACCAAAACAATAATCTATCATATGGGTATACAAATAAATTACATATTCAAAAAGAAGATCCTAGGCACTACAATTTTTATTTCTAATTTTTAAAAAATATTTAATCTCTAAATGCCTCAAATTTTGGCATCAATTGACAAAATATTTCAAAAATAGGAAAAACACTTCCACTTTTTGGTCAAAAGTGAGACCCAACTTCTTGTGCTGACCCTTAACTAAAACAATGAGAGGAGATAGAAAAGAATTTAAGTGGACTATAGGAGTAGATAAGAGTTTTAATTTGTTGAAATAGAAAGTTATAGAACAAACTATTTTAGCACATCCAAATTTAAATAAGGTTTTTAAAGTAGATTATGATTCTAGTGGTATTGCAATAGGAGTTGTTTTGAGCCAAGATAGTAGACCTATTATTTTTTTTAGTGAGAAATTGAATGATGCCAAAAGAAAGTATCTTTTCTATGATCAAGAATTTTATTCTATAGTTTAGGCATTGAAGAAGTGGAGACATTATCTTCTTCCTAAGGAATTTTTTTGTATACTGATCATCAAACTTTACAATATTTAAATAGTCAAGGTAGATTGAATCAAAGGCATTTGAAGTGGGTAGATTTTTTGTAGAGTTCTACATTTGTTTTAACACACAAGAGTGGGAAGTCCAAAAGAGTTGTAAATTCTCTTAGTAGAAGACAAGTTTTGCTGACAGAAATGTAGATTGAGGTGGTTGGGTTCAAGGAACTCAAGAATTGTATCATGGGGATGCTGATTTTGATGAGGTTTGGAAAGATTGTACAAAAGCTATTACACTTGACAAGACAAAGTGATTGGATTTTATAATCCAAGATGGTATATATTTCAAGCAAAGTTAGTTGTGCCTTCCTAGAAGTTCCATGAGAGAGAATCTCATCAAGGAGAAGCATAGTGGATGATTGTTTGGACACTTTGGTAGACATAAAACCATTACTTTACTTGTTGAGAATTAGTATTGGCCATAGTTATAGAAAGATGTGAAGAATTTTATACAATCTTGCAGAGTATGTTAGATGGTGAAAGAAGTGAAGAAAAATATAGGCTCATATCAACTATTACCTATACCAAAGAAACTATAGGAAGATGTTATCATGGATTTCATTATTGGTTCACCAAGGACACAATTGAGGACATGATTCAATATTTGTGGTAGTTCATAGATTTTTTTAAATGACACATTTTATTCCCCACAAGAAAACTAATGATGTTGTTCATGTGATGTTGTTTCGAGAAGTGGTGAGACTACATGGTCTACCAAAGAGTATTGTTTCTAATCGAGATACCAAGTTTGTTGGATATTTATGGCATAATTATGGAAGAAATTGGAGACAAATTTGAAGTTTAGTCCATCCCATCATACATAGATTGATAAAAAATAGAAGTTGTGAACTAGAGTTTGTGGAATTTGTTGTGTTGCTTGGTTATAGATAAACCACAAGGTTGGGATATGATTTTACCATAAGCAGAATTTGCATATAATAATTTTGTCAATAAGATTACTGGTAAACCACCATTCTAGATTGTATTTGGGAGTAGTTCAAGAAATACTTCTAAATTGAGGTAGTTGGATAAACAAGAAATAAGTAGTGCTAAAGAAGAAGATTTAATTGAACATTTGAAGAACATCCATTAGGAGGCAAGGAAGCACATTACAAAGATGAATATGTACTATAATGCTAAGGCATATGTGAAAAGGAGGTATAGGGAATTTTAGATTGGTGATTAAGTCAAGGTTCATTTGAGGAAGGAGAGATTTCCAATGGGCACATAAAGTAAGCTAAAAATGAAGAAGTTTTGACCATGCAAGATAGTGAAAAGGCATGATTCTAGAAATACCTATGAAGTAGAGTTTCCTACTGAACTAAATATTTGACTAGTGTTTAACATTTTAGATTTAACCAAATATTATGAGGGAGGTGATGGAGATGAAGTTGCAAAAGCACAATGGAGTATCCTGACATCTACTTCATATACACAAGAGATTGAGGAGATATTGGAAAATCATGTAGAGAGAAGAACAAGGGAAAAAAACATATGAGAAATATATGGTCAAAAGGAAAGGGAGGCCAATGAAGGATTCATCATGGCTAGCATCAAAGGAGGTTGAGCACCTTGGTTTTCCTCTGACTACCTAAGACATGACAGGGTGACTTCTCAAATTACCCCAGGTTTCTGATGTAAGAGCACCCTAGATGTAAGGGAAATCTTATATCATCGAAAAATTTGTTTTCCCAAATTTCCAATTTTTGTGTTTTTAAAAAGGGCCATTCCAATATAGAGTTGTTGCTTGTGGAAGCTTGCTAATTTTAGAAAGTTTGTATAATGTGCTTAGATTTTTCTAACCTCATGTATGGAAGTTCATCTTTGTTATATTAGCCTCTTAGATGAGTTTTATTGTCATACCATATTTATTGGTCCAATTATTGTAGACTTTTGCTATGAATTTTGGCTATCTAGACATCAAGTCTAGTGATGAAGGCCTAAATGGCTCTAAAATGGGGAGAGACCTTTAAAATTAAATGCTTGTGCCATCAACTATTGTAGACCACTAATTGAGGATTCTAGAATGGGGCTATAATAGCCCATTGGGGAAATAATTTTCTTGTTATGGTCTCTAGAAGTGGACCCATTTGAAAATGTAAATTATAGATTTCTTGAGTTGATTTTATATAATAAAGTGTAATGGAATATTATAATATTAGATTTTTTAGACTCAAGTGTTAGGCTTAGTGTCTAGAACCTTCTTGGCTAGAAAAAAATGCCTATATTAGGAAGGCCCGTAGGTTATCTAGGGTAGTTCAGGGTGACAGTTTTATGTTTGTATTGAAGATTGTTGTAAGGAAGGCATCCATGTGGGTTTTCATATTTTAATTCTATAATTCTACATTTTTAGTGATAATAAGAAGTCAATATTTTGTTCTCTCTAGTTGTATTGGTCTTTATTTTTATTGTTTGTTGTGTTATTAAGAAAAGAGCCCTTCATCAACACACACACACACACACACACACACAAGAATAAACATGTATTGTTGGAAATACAAGAGGAGTAACTAAGAGGAGAGGGGTGAATCAGTTAATATAAAAATAAATCCTGGATCCCTTAGATGTTAGTACAAAATAATTCTAGCAAAATTTAATTTTGTTGATGCTTGACAAACAAAAAAATGTTGTAACTTGGTAAATACTGAATATTCTTAGTAAACATTTATGATGAAAATCTTAAGATGTTATATTTTATTATCATTACTTTATCTTATTTGCAAACATAAAAGAAATAATGTGAACACATTTGATACTAAGATTTAACATGGAAACCCAATTTGGGAAAAACCACCAATTTCAACTAGTTGCTCTATTTCACTCTTTTGAAGTGAGCCCTATTAGGAGCCAACCCTATTAGAGGTTACAAAACACATTTTTAGGTGTGACCTTGTTAGAGGATTTAATCACCCTATTAGGAGTGGCTTTGTTAGAGGTCTTTAGACAATTTAATAGAACTGCCACCTTGTTAGAGGATTTATAAATAGTTGTTAAGAAAACTTTGTTAAGATATTTAGATCAATGCTACAATGGTTAGAGAGTAACAATGACATGAATTGATTTAGATGCAACTAAATGGTTGATTAAAGAGCTCAATTATGGCTTTTATACTTGATCCTTCTTGATCAAATATATCTTTTCATCTTCTCAAGGATATTCTTCTTATCCTTCTAATTTTCTTCCTTTCAGCATCATTAGATCTTCAAAAATATTCCATGCATTCACACATACTTCACACTTTCTCATTCTCAACTTGACCTTTTATTTATATCTTTTATATTGTCAATTTGGTTCAAATATAACTTGGAATAACTAATATTCATCTTCTCAATTGGCTAGAACCAATAGATAAATCAATTAAACTCAATAAGCCAAAATAAGAAAATCTTTCGTTAGTTGACCCTGCTAAGTAGACGTTAACTCAAAAATGATCTTCCTATGTTAACTGAGTGAACTAAGTTAACACTACATACTTACATAGATCCTTTGGTAACTGAGTGAGCTTGGTTAGCACTAGTTCCATCCAACATTTCCTTCATTAATTGAGTGATCTTGGTTAACACTCAACCTCTACAATCTTTCCTTTGATGCCCGAGTGAACTCATTAGACACTACCTTCTAAATTAAACAAATTCCAAAATGCTCGATAGCCATAGAAAACTATCTTCAATGCCTAAGTGAGGTCAACATGCACTGACTAATAATGATATGACATTTTGTGTAACATTAAAGAAAATACACAATTAATTGATTATTCCAACAATTTCCCTCTTTGGCATTGATGGCAACACAACATATCATAGCACAATGAATTTTTTGTGCAAAAATAAAGTAAGGAACATATTCTTAGTTTCATTCTAATTCTCATATATGAGAACTATCTCTTTCATTGTGAACTATGTCTCCAATTTCTCCCTCTTTCAGAAAGCTTATGTTTACTAGGACTTCTGCCAAATTCATTCTCCTTCTTTGATAATTCTTTCTATGACAAAAAATTTCTCCCTCTTTTCAACAAAAAAATTCTATGAGATATGATAGTAAACTTCTCTCTCTTTGAGATCTCATGCCAAAGGTAATACTTGATTAATGTCAATGTGTCTTAAGTACTAATTCATTTGCAATATGCCCTTGCCAATTCTACAACAACTAATTTATCTTCAATAATACTTAGGTTGATGCATCACTAAACTTTATTTAGTGAGTTTCAGATGGGGAATGACCCCTAGCTTACCTCTTATATATAGAAATACATGCTTAGGTAATGGCTTGGTGAATATGTATACAATTCATTCTTTTGTATTTACATATTCCAATCTAACTTCTTTATCTTGCACCAACTCTCTTAAGAAGTGGTATTTTACAACAATGTGCTTTGTTTTGGTATGCACCACTAGATTCTTTGATATATTGATTGCACTAGTGTTATCATAGTACATGACTATTGGATCCTTGATCTCTATCTTCATACCTATCATCAATTGTTTGAACCAAATAATTTTGCAACAATTAACTGCTACTACCACATATACTACCTCTGCTATGGACTGAGAGATACAATTTTGTTTCTTTCTTGTCCAAGACACTAGTCTTTTACCAAGAAAGAATGCTCCTCCACTAGTACTATTTCTATCATCAATACTTCCTACCCAATCAACATCTCTACATACTTTTAAGTCCAAATTGTCTCCTATTTTGCACCATAAACCATATTCTTCAGTACCTTTCAAATATCTCATTGTTCCTTTAACTAGAATCATGTGATTTTCTTTTGGATTTTTGAGAATCTTACCACTATACCAACTACTAATGAAATATCAAGCCTTGTGTGCACTACATACTACAATTTTTCAATCATTGATTTGTAAGTGGTCTGATCTACCTCTTTGGAATCATTATTTTTGGAAAGCTTTTGTCTAATAGACATCAAAGTTCCAACTAGTCTTGAATCTTCCATTCTAAATTTCTTTAGAATTTCCTTGATATATTTATATTGAGTAATGTAGATACCATCTTTCTTCAGCTAAATTTGCAATCTAACAAAGAATTTTATCTCACCAAACATAGACAATTCAAATTCTTTTTTCATTTCTTTTGAAAATGACTTGAACAAGTTATCATTTCCTATGAATAAATATCATCAACAAATATTGATGCCAATACAATCTTCTTATCTAGTACTTCTTTGATGTATAGACTATTGTTATCATTTGTTCTATGAAAAAAATTTAGTATCAAGTAGTCATGAAGTCTTTCATACCAAGCTCTAGGAGCTTTCTTGAGAACATATAATGGCTTGTGTAATTTGCATACCATGTCCTTTTTTCCACAATATAAAAAATCCTTAGGCTATTCAATGTACACTTGCTCATTAAGAATTCCATTCAAGAATGTGGATTTTACATCCATTTGATAAACTTTAAATCCTTTGAGAATTGGATATGCTAGTAAAGTTCTAACGCCTTCTAATCTTACAATAGGAGTAAAATTTTCACCATAATCAGTGCCTTCTTCTTGAGAATAGCCTTTACATACCAAGCTTTCTTTTTTTCTAGAAACTTTTTCATCTTCATTCAACTTGTTTTTAAACACCCACTTTGTGCCAATTATATTTTTATCCTTGGGTCTACGAACAAGAGTCCAAGTTTTGTTTTTCCCTATCTATTCTTTTTTTTATTCATTTCTTCAATCCAACTTTCATTTTTCAAAGCATCTTTAACATATCTAGATTCAAATTTAGCAGGTAAAGTACCTTTTAGTTTTCTTCTTGTCATTATTCCATTTGATTTGTCTCCAATGATCTAATCAGGTGCATGATGTCTTTTGACATATCTTGCTAACATAAGTTCTTTGGGTTTAGAATGAGTTTCATTGATTTCATCATGAATTTTAGTATCATGCTTGGATCGCATTGTCTATGACTTGGGTCCATCAGACTTAGTTTCCTCTAGCTTAGTAGCCTCTAACTTGGGTCCTTTAGACTATGACTTGGGTTGCATTGTCTGCAACTCCATAGCTATTAGAGATTTTGAGGGCTCAGGAGGTGAAGCCTCCTTTCTCTCAAATATATTTGGTAGGGCATCAAGTTCATAGTAAACAAATCTTTTGTAAACCTCAAGATCTTTTTTGATGTCTTCTTCACTCTTTTCTACAAACTCATCAATTCTCACATGTGCATTTTCTATGATTTGATGAGTAGAAAATTTCAAACATTTATATGCTTTACTTCTACAACAGTATCCTAGAAATATGCCTTCATCACCTTTGACATCAAATTTTCCTTTTCTAGATTCTTTCAAGATATAATATTTGCTACCAAATACTTTTAATTAGGTTTTTAGCCATACCATTATTCATAAGGAGTTTGATTTGAGTCTTCTTCAACTATACTCTATTCAATGTATGAACTACAGTGTTGATAGCATCCTTCTATTATTTTATTGTAACATTATTTTCTATCATCAATGTTCTTACACAATCCATGATGGATCTATTCCTTCTTTCAACTATACCATTTTGTTGAGGTGAACTAGGGGTTGATACTTGCTTTTTAGTTCCTCTTTCAATGTAGAATTAATTAAATTCATTGGGGATGCATTCACCACCTCTATCTAATCTCAAACATTTTAATCTCTTTCTAGTTTCTTTTTCTACTCTTTCAAAGTACCAATTGAATTTTTGAAAAGCTTTTGATTTTTTTTTAGATACATTATAGTCATCATTCTAGAGTAGTCATAAAAAAAAAGAATGAAAAACTTTTCTCCACTATAACTCTTTATTCCAATGAGTCCACATGAGTTTGTATGCACAAGTTCTAATACTTTTTTAGAATGATAGTTTTTCCTTTTGGAACTAGTCTTTCCCATCTTACCAATTTGGCAATTTTTGCATAGACCTATATCATGTTTCTTCAAACTAGGAATACCTCTTAATATTTTATGTTTCCACAACCATCTTTCTTCTACTTGAGCAAGGAAACATGAACTTTCACTAAGATCAAAATAAAATAGATTACCTTTTGTTTGCTTGCCAAATCTAGCAAGATTTCTTTTTCCATCTAGCAGTTTGGTCTTTCCATTCATGAATTCTACCTTGAATCCAATGTTATTCAATTGTGCCACACTTAGTAGATTTTTCTTTATTCCTTCAACCCAATAGGCATTATCGCATACAATTTCATTACTCAAAGGGATACATATGCTTCCTTTTATGTTACAAGGTTCATTGTTTCCAAATCTCACAATACCCTCATCATAATATTCCATGTGCTCAAATTTTGTTTTGTCTCTATTCATATTATGTGAGAAGCCACTATCAATAATCCAAGTATCAATGTTGTTAGCATGAGATATAAGAGCCATCTTATCTCCTTCATCATCATATTCATCTTTTACAACAATGTATACCATTTCATCATCGCTATTATTAGAATCTTTAGCCATAAAACAAGATTTCTTACCTTTGTCCTTGTAACTTTTGAATTCCTTCTTTCCTTTGTATCTATTGTTTTTCTTCTCGTCCTTTTTTTCTTTGATTGGACACCTAGCAACAATGTGACCATCTTCTTCACAAGAAGAGTAGATTAGAGGAATATTTCCTTTGTACTTTCCTCTTCCTTCGAAGAATTTCTTTGCAAGTAGGGCTTCAACAATTTCAAGATCATTGTCAAAAATTTCTTTTGATTCTTCTTCACTTCCTAATTGATTCATCTTTTATTTCTTACTCTTTATCTTGAGTGAGAGTTTGGCTTCAAATGTAGACTAAAACCTTTGGAACTAGGAACATAGTTATCATAGTTATCCAATTCAAAAGATTTCAATATTCCAAATAGAGCATCCAATGTCATATTGCTATTTGGATCACATTTGATTTCTTGAATAGTAGACACTCTAATTGTATAAATAGGAAGAAGATTTCTGAATGCCTTTCTTACAATTGTTTTTTCATCAATTTCTCCTCCAGATGCTTTGATTGTGCTCAAACTTCCTTTGATTCTTTTCACATATTTTGTAAATTTTTCATCTTCTCTCATTTTCATCTGATCAAATTGACCTCTAAGAATTTCTACTTTGGATCTTCTTAGATTTTTAACTCCTCCATAGATGTCTTTCATTTTGGTCCACATTGCATGAGTTGTTTTGTAGTCTTTTACTTTATCAAATTCAACATAACTAAGAGCAGAGGCAATATCAATCATCATGATGTTATAATTCTTCTTTTCAACAATGTCTTCAACTGATATTTTTCTAGTAGGAGTCTTGCATTCAATGTCAAGATATTTACAACCTAAATCATTGATAATTGTCAGATGTAATCTCATAAATCCTTGCCATGCTGCAAAATTCTATATGTTCAACTTCAGAATCTCTCTTCTGTAAGACATCTCGATCTTTAGCTTAGGTCCTTGAAACCTTCTCTACAAGCACCAAAATCTCTAATACCAATTGTTGGAAATATAAGAGGAGTAACTAAGAGGGGAGGAGTGAATCAATTACTACAAAAATAAATCCTAGATCCCTTAGATGTTAGTACAAAATAATTCTATCAAAACTTAGTTCTATTGATGCTCATAAAATAAAGAAATATTTAACTCAATAAATATTGAATATTCTTAGTAAACATTTATCATGAAAATATTAAAATGTTGTCTATGATTATCATTACTTTAGCTTAGTTGCAAATATAAAATAAATAGCACGAACACATTTGACACCAAGATTTAATGTGGAAACCCAATTTGGGAAAAACCACCAATTCCATCTAGTTACTATTTTTCACTCTTCTAAAGTGAATTCTATTAGGATCCAACTTTGTTAAATGTTATAAAACAGACTGTTAGGTGTGACCCTATTAGAGGATTTAATCACCCTATTAGGAGAGACCTTGTTAGAGGACTTTAGACAATTCAATAGAACTGCCACCTTGTTAGAAGATTTACAAATAGTTGTTAAGCTAACTTTGTTAAGAGATTTAAATCACTACTGCAATGGTTAGATAGTAAAAATGACATGACATGATTTGGATGCAACTGAATTTCTCATTATAGATCTCAATTCTAGCTTGTATACTTGATCCTTCCTAATCGAATATATCTTTTCATCTTCTCAAGGATATTTTGCTTATCCTTCTAATTCACTTCCTTTCAACATCATTTGATCTTCAAAAATCTCCCATGCATTCACACATACTTCACCCTTTCTCATTCTCAACTTGACTTTTTATTTATATCTTTCATATAGTCAAGTCAACTTAAATAAAACTTGGAATAACTAATATTCATCTTCTTAGTCAACTAGAACCAACAGATAAATCAATTAAACTCAATATGCCAAAATAATAAAATCCTTCGTTAGTTGACCCTACTCGTAGACACTAACTTAGAAATGATCTTCCTATATTAACCAAGTGAACTTGGTTAACACTACATACTTACATAGATTCTTTGGTAATCGAGTGAGCTTGGTTAGCACTAGTTCCATCCAACATTTCTTTCATTAACCAAGTGAGCTCAATTAACACTCAACCTCTACAATCTTTTCTTTGATGGATGAGTGAACTCGGTAGACACTAGCTTAGTACCCACAGAAAATTGTCTTCAATGCCCAAGTAAGCTTGGCATGCATTGACTGATAATGATATGATATTTTGTGGAACATCAAAGATGATACATAATTAATTAATTATTCCAACATATATATATATATATATATATATATATACACACACACACACACACAATACTTATATCTATCTATACAAAATCCATGAATATATACAATAAAAATACCAAATATATATATATATATATATATATATATATATATATATATATATATTTAAAAACATTAGAAAGGGTCTAAAAAATGAATTTCATACCTAATTTGATTAAAAAATTTCCTTTATTTTAATTGAAAATCATCGGTCAAAATGAAAATTGATTGAAGTGGGGTTGGTGGTTTTCTTTTGAAACTTGACTTGCATTCTAATAGTTTTGATTGAAACAATCTTAATAGTTTTTATTGAAACTAGTGTCATTTCCTTCTTTTTATTGAAACTACTCACTCAAATAGTTTCAATAGAAACTATAAAATTTTATATCAAAATTTTTATTGTACTTTCTACCAAAAGTAAGAAAGACAAAAAATATTGGGTGTGCTTTTTTGAAGGAATTTCTTCCTCCAAAAAAGTGTAACCCATTATTGTGGGTTCACAAATGTTTCAAAACTCTTTTGTGCTCCATGTGTCCACTTGAAATACTTTTTATCCCCTCTCATAGTCTCAATCATAATATTACAAATATAACTAAAATTTCTAATGATCATCCTATAAAAGCTTTCCATTAATCCACAAAATGATCTTACCTCTCCAACGTTCTTAGGTGTAGGCCAATCAAGAATAGCTTTTCACCTTTCCAAGATCCATCATTAAACCATTAGTTGAAATGATGAAACAAAGATATACAATTTTTTATTTTATAAATGAACATTTCTTTAGGTTAATCAATAGTTTATCCTCCTTAAATCTTGCTTGTATACTTGATCCTTCTTGATCAAATATATCTTTTCATCTCCTTGAGGATTATCCTTTAGATTCACTTCCTCTTAGCATTATTAGATCTTCAATTATGTTCCACTATATTATATTTTCTAATTCTCAACTTGACCTTATATTTGTATCCTTCACATTTGTCAAGTTAGCTAGAATATAACATAGAATAATTAATATCCATCTCCTCAGTCATCTAGAATGAACAAATAATTCAATTGAACTCAATATTCCAAAACAATAAAATCCTTCGTTAGCTAACCCTACAAGGTAGACACTAACTCAAAGTGATTTTCTTGTGCATATTCACAAAGTTCGTTTGATAACTGAGTAATCTTAGTTAATAATAGTTCCACCCAACATTTTCTTCATTAACCGAGTGAGCTTAGTTAACACTCATCTTCCACAAACTTTCCTTTGTCTCTTGAGTGAACTTGGTAGACATTGTCTTCTTAACTAGGAAAACTCTAGAATGCTTGGTAGACATAGAAAATTGTCTTCAATGCCTAAGTGAGCTTGACATAGACCGATTGGCAATGATATGTCATTTTGTGTAACATTAGAGTCAATACACAATTAATCAATTGTTAACAACAATCTCCCTCTTTGGCATTGATGGAAAAACATGCCATAATGCAATGAATTTTTTAGAGAAAGAATAAAGTAAGGAACATATCCTTTGTTTCATTTTGATTCTTATCCATGAGAACTCCTTCTATCAATGCAAACTCTTTCTTTCTTCAGTTTCTCCCTCTGTCAGAAAGCTTCCATCTACAACAACTTCTTCCGAGTGCAAACTTTTTCTTTGATATCAAACCAAGTTCATTCTCCCATTTGACACCTCTTTATTTTTTTCTTTACAAAATTTCTATGACATTTGATAGCCAACTTCTCCCTCTTTGACATCTCATGCCAAAGAAAATATTTAGTGAATATCAATGTACAATACTACACCAACTAATTGATCTTCAACATGCTCTGGTTGATGCATCACTAAACTTCATTTAGTGAGCTTCAAATAGGGGAATGACCCCTAGCTTACCTCTTACATACAAAAATGCATCCTTAGGTAATGACCTGGTGAATATGTCTTCATTTTTTTCTTTTGTATTCACATATTCCAATCTTGCTTCTTTATCTTGTACCAATTCTCTCAAAAAATAATATTTTATAGCAGTGTGTTTTCTTTTGGTATGCATCACTGAATTCTTTGATATATTGATTACACTAGTGTTATCACAATATATAACCATTGGATCCTTGATCTCTATCTTCATACCTGCCAACATTTTTTTAAACCAAACAATATTAAAATAATTAACTTTTACTGCCACGTATTTTACCTTTGCACAGGATTAAGAAATACAATTTTGTTTCTTTCTTGTCCAAGACACTAGTCTTTTATCAAGAAAGAATGCTCCACCACCGGTGCTCTTTCTATCATCAATACTTACTTCCAAATCAACATCTATGAATAATTCTAATTTCAAATTTTCTCCTATTTTGTACCATAACTTCCATATTCTTTAGTAACTTTTAGATATCTCATGGTTCTTTTGATTTTCATCATGTGATTTTCTTTGGGATTTGTTGAGAATCTTGCCACCATAGTAGCTATTAATGCAATATAAAGCCTTGTATGCACTACATACTGCAATTTTCCAATCATTGATTTGTATGTGGTCTGATCTACCTCTTTGAAATCATCATTTTTGGAAAAATTATGTCCAGTAGACATAGGGGTTCCAACTAGTCTTGAGTCTTCCATTCCAAATTTCTTTTATATCTTCTTAATATATTTAGATTGAGTAAGGTAGATACCATCTTTCTTCTATTGGATCTACAATCCAACAAAGAATTTTATCTCCCCAAACATAGACTTCCCAAATTCTTTACTCATTTTTTTTGAAAATGCCTTGCACAAGTCTTCATTTCCTATGAATAAAGTGCTATCTACAAATATTTCTACCAACACAATCTTCTTGTCTGGTCCTTCTTTAATACACAGATTACTATTATTTTTATTTCTTTGAAACCCAATTTGTATCAAGTAGTTATGAAGTCTTTCATATCAAGCTTAGGAAGCTTTCTTGAGACCATCTAATGCTTTGTGTAATTCACAGACCATATCTCTTTTTGTAGGATCTACAAAACCTTTAGGTTGTTCTATGTAGACTTCCTCATTGAGAATTCCATTCATGAATGTAGATTTTACATCCATTTGATAAAATTTAAATCCTCTGTGAGCTGCATATGATAGTAAAGTTATAACACCTTCTAATATTGCAATGGGAGAAAAAATTTCACATAGTCAATACCTTCTTCTTGAGAGTAACTTTTAGATAGCAACCTTTCTTTGCTTCTGGAAATTTCTCCATCTTCATTTAGCTTATTTCTAAATACCCACTTTGTGCCAATTATATTTTAATCCTTGGGTCTAGTAAAAAGAGTCCAAGTTTTGTTCTTCTTTATATATTCTATTTCCTTATTCATTTCTTCAATCCAACTTTATTTATCCAAAGCATCTTTAATATTTCTAAGTTCAAATTTAATAAGTAAACAAGTACCTTTCATTTTGTTTCTTGTCATTGTTCTATTTAACTTGTCTCCAATGATTTGATAAGGTGCACAATTCCTTCTAAAATATCTTGCTAGCACATGTATTTTAAATTTGGATTTTGTTTCACTGATTTCTTCATGAACTTTAGTATTAAACTCAGGTCCTACTATCTTTGACTTGGGTCCATTAGACTTGGCTTTCTCTAATAGTAGCTCGTTAGCTTCTGACTATGACTCAGGTCCTTTAGACTGTGACTTGTGTTGCACTAATTATAAATCGATAGCTATTGGAGATTTTTAGGACTCAGGAGGTGAAGCCTCCTATCTTTTAAATAGATTTGGCAGGGTATCAGGTTCATAGTAAATAAATCTTTTTTAATCCTTAGGCTCTTTATTACTTTCTTCTTCACTCTTTTCTGCAAACTCGTCAATTCTCACATGTGCACTTTCTATGATTTTATGAGTAGAAAAATTCAAACATTTGTTTGTTTTACTACTATAGGAGTATCCAAGGAATATGTCATCATCACCTTTGACATCAAATTTACCTTTCCTAGATTCTTTCAATACATAACATGTGTTGCCAAATTCTTTCAAGTAACTTACATTAGGTTTGTGGCCATACCACAATTCATAAGGATTTTGATTTGAGTCTTTCTTTAGCTATACTTTGTTTAAGGTATGCATTATAGTACTGATTTCTTCCTTCGAGTATTTGATTGCAACACTCTTTTCTATAATTAAGGTTCTTGCACAATCCATGATGGATCTACTCCTCTTAGCTATACCACTCTGTTGAGGTGTACTCAAGGTTGATACCTGTCTATTAATTCCTTTTTCAATGTAGAATTATTTGGAAGTGAATTCACTACCTATGTCTAATCTCAAAAAAATTATCTTCTTTCTAGTTTCTTTTTCTACTCTTGCCAGATACCATCTAAAATTTTGAAAAGCTAAACGAATTTTTCTTTTAGATACATTACAATCATCATTCTAGAATAGTTATCAACAAAAAGAATTAAGAACTTATCTCCAATATAACTCTCTAAATATCCAATAGGTCCACATAAATCTGTATGAACAAGATCTAAGACTTCTCCAAAATGATAGGTCTAGCTTTTGAAACTAGTCTTTTGCATCTTACCAATTTGACAATTTTTGCATAGATCTATATCTGATGTCCTCAAGCTAGGAATACCTCTTAGTCTTTTATTTTTTATTATCTTAACCATGTTATCAAATTTCACATGACACGTTCTTTTGTTCCATAACCAGATTTCTTCTACTTGAGCATTAAAACATGTACTTTCACTAAGATCTAGATAGAATATATTACCTTTTGTTTGTTTGCCAGATCCAACCAAATTTCCTTTTCCATCTAGTAGTTGGCCTTCCCATTCATAAATTATACCTTGAATCTAATGTTATTCAACTATGCCACACTTAGTAGATTGTGCTTTAGTCCTTCAAACCAATAAGAATTATCACATATAAGTTCATTGGTTAATAAGATACATTCTTTTCCTTTTAAGCAACAAAGTTCATTGTTTCCAAATCTTACACTACCACCATCATAATATTCCATGTGCTCGACCTTTTTTTTGTCTCCAATCATATGATGTGAGTAGCCACTATCAATAATCCATGTATCATTTTTGCTAATATAAGAGAGAAGTGCCAATTTATCTCCTTCATCATTAGATTCATCTTTTACAACAATAAATACCATTTCATCTTCACCATTATTAGATTCATCTATAAAACAAGATTTCTTAACTTGGTCCTTGTAGTCCTTGTAGTTATTGAATTCCTTCTTTCCTTCGTACTTATTCCTTTTATTTTCATCCTTGTTTTCTTTGTTTGGGCACATTGCATTAATGTGACCAACTTCTTTACAGGACAAGTAGATTAGAGGAATCTTGCCTTTGTATTTTTCTCTACCTTTAGAATATTTTCTTGCAAGTAGGGCTTCAATAACTTCAAGATCAGTGCTATCTAAACTTTCTTCCTCTTCTTCACTTCTTAATTGATTGGCCTTTTATTTCTTACATCTTTTCTTGAGTAAAGGCTTGGGTTTAAATGTAGACTCAATCCCTTTGGAACTAGGAACATAGTTATCATAGTTATCCAAATCAAAAGTTATCAATCTTCCAACTAGAGCATCCATAGTTATATTGCTATTTGGATCACATCTCATCTCTTGAATAACAAACACTCTAATTGTATAGATAGGGAGAAGGGTTCTAAGTACCTTTCTTACAATTATTTTATCATTAATGTCTGCTCTAGATGCTTTGATTGCATTCATACTTGCTTTAATTCTCTCAATACTTTTTGCAATGTTTTCATCTTCTCTCATTTTCATTCGATCAAACTGTCCTCTAGGACTTTTGGGTTTGACTTTTCTTACATTTTCATCTCCTCCATAGATGGCTTTTAGTTTGATTCACATATCATAAGCTATACTAGAGCTTTTTACTTCATCAAATTTAACATAATTAAGAGTAGAAGAAATGTCAATCATCATGATGTTTTAGATTAAGGTAAAAATAGGTTTTGAAGGAACCCAGAACCATTAATAGAAAAATAAAAGATATTCAAATAAGCACAACCAATTTTTACAAGGACCTTAAACCTATAGTATGAAAGTAGCAAAACTAGGTTTTACAAGGGCCTAGAACCTAGCATTTAAACAAAAGGAAGAAAAACCAACTAAGAAACCCAAACCAAAGACCAGTTACCAGAATCACCACCAATAGCTATTGTCACTCCTTGATCATTTTCACCACCTCCTTGTCCACCTCCATAGTGTTGTGAATAATTTCAGCAGTACAGAACCCAGATCCCCCAGTTTCCTCAGCCGCCTTCTTCCTTGAACTCATTCTTGTTCTTTTGCTTGGCCCACCAGAAGACATGATTTCCTCATTATTTTTCTTACCCAAGTTGGCATCAGCCACACAAAGGCTTGAAGTGACCTATTCCATCTTGTTACCACTTTCTCTAATCAAAAGATGGAGCTCATGTTCATATTCCTTTAACTTTTTTTGGATATTGCCAATCTGAGCTTCTAGCTAAATGATCCTAGCCTAGTTAGTTTCCTAGTCCTACTACATCTTTCCCATTCTTTTCTTCAGAGTCATTAACTCATTGTACATCCAAGAATCACCTTGGAGGGAGGAGTATACCTTCAGCTTAGCAATGTGAAGGAAAGAAAGTGTAGCACCCTTACCAATTGGGTCATCCTTCTCCTTCCTTGTATCTTCCCCCAAATTTTCCTCCCTAGTTTTCTAGGGTTGCTCACTTTAGGTTTTATCCTCTTCTCCAATCTTTTCTCACCCTATATTTTTATCATAACTTTCCTCGGCCTCATCCTTTCTAGACTCACCTTTATTACCAGAGTAACCATCTAGGTTTGAACAAAACTCCCCCATATCCATATTCTCCTCATTTTCCATATTCATTTGATCATTTTTGTCTAAATTTTCACACAGTAATTTTCTTAGCATTTTTCTGAGGTTTTTCCTACTTTAGAATCTTCTTTTTCACACTTACCCCTTCATCTCCCTTACTCTTCCTTGAATGGGTCTCACTAATAGAACCTCTCTTTTTCTCAAAGGGTAGGGAAGATATAATGGCTTTACACTTATAGTAAGTTTCAGTTAAAAGGATTAGCCCTTCATGTAAGATTGGATGAGATTTTTTTTTCCTATGGATGTGAAGGCTTTGAAGTAAGGAGTACCTCAGTTAAAATAGAAAGGAGATCTTATCCTTGTACCAAAAATGATTCAGGAAAAAAAAAAAACAAATTTATGAACTTTTTTTGCCCTACCATCTAGAATGAAGTACTTAGAGATGCAAGAGAGGACATCCTGCCAAATAACTTTTATTTGATTCAACTCATAAAAGTCTCCAATTTTCTCCAATTTTTCTCCTTCTCTTCTGTGTTTGAAAATTTCTTGAATGTAGCATTAGAAATACTAGTTTCCTTGTTGAACTCTATGATGACTTTAGCGATGAAATCTTCAGTCAAGTGAACTGCAACACCATGCATGGAAACCTTGTCTTCAAACAAATTTTTAAAGAAGGCTTTTGTGATATGTGGTTTATAGCCATGGAGGTGCTCCAAGTAAGTAGTAACATTACCCTTCTCTAGAATCTGCCAAATAGGAGCCTTGGCCTTCCACACTTTACAGTTCTTTGGTTCCTTTTTTCTTGGTTCCCCACCCATATCCAAAAATTGGATTTCTCTATGAAATGCTAAAGTAGAGTAGACTAGGAGAAATAAATATTTGAGAAAAGTTGAGGTGCTCACAAAAAAAAATGAGGAGCTCATTAAAACACTTATATGCCAAGCACAGGTAATAATCACTTTTAGGTACTTCCTAGGGAATATAACACTATCCTTCGTAATCCCACCTCTATTTATCAGTAAATTACCGATCTTAGAAAATCTTACCTTCCATCACATGAGTTCTATCATAATTAATAAGTGCTTTCAAATCTAAACTCCTGCTTAGGTCCTCATGCCACCTCAGCTTACTTTCCCATTGGATAGCCTAGTTCATAATCTAGTCAGCTACAATGTTCCCTTCATAGTAGGAGTGAGAGAAAATGACTTTGTCAAATTTATCCATTAAGGTTTTAATTTTTGTTACACTAGCTTCAATAGACCATGTAATTGGGCTTTTACCATTTAGCATATTTATGATATTCAAGGAGTCTCCTTCCATCTAGAGGTATCAGTAACCAGTTTCCACTACTAGCCTCAATGTATAAAGAGCTACAGTAGCCTCAGCTTTATGACTAGTTAAGATACCAATAGGAATGGCAATAGCATCTATAATATTACTAGTATGATCCCTCAAAACCCCTCCATAGCCTACTTTGCCAAGATTTTCTTTAGCAGCACTGTCAAAATTTCCTTTGATCCATTCCATAGGAGGATCCTTCCATTTAATATTCAGTCTTTGATCTTCTTTCTTCATTTTAGAACCTATAGTTTGCAATGGATTTTCAATTTGTAAATCTTCATTGCACTTTCTCTAGGAATTAGAGTTTTCCTTTATAGCTCTGAAATTGTTTTGGCCAAGTACCCACTTAGGAATTTCTTTGTTTCTAAAGATTTTTTTGTTTCTTTCTTTCCATATTCCCCACCAGAGATGGGGAATAGTAATTTTCCATAGGAAACCAACATTACTATCCTTAGACAAGCAATTCTAGCTCTGAAAACAATGTTCAATGTTGTTATGATGAACCTAAGAAATATTGCAGAAGTTAAGGATAGTACTCCATACTTTTTGACTATAAGTACAATTTAAGAACAAGTGATATCTATCTTCATAACCTTCTTTACATAGGCTGCATTGATTAACCACATTGATGCCTTTCTTTTGTAGACTATCCTAAGTTAGAATTTTATTCTAAAGCAATATCCAGTAAAAGATATTTGGTTTTGGAATAAGACCTTTTATCCATGCTCTAGTCCACAAAAGGCAAGCACCTTTCTCCTCAGATTTGAACATAGATGAAACTTTGTAACAACCACTTGCATCAGCAGTCCATATCATTTTATCTTCCTTATGGGGATACAAACTAAAGGCATTCAACATAATCTAGATATTATGAAAATCCTAGTTAATATCAACAAGGCTAACCTAACATACAATTGCTTACATTTATCAATTTGGGTCGTATCCTCAAAATCCTCAATTAGTGGATGGTCCAACATCCAAGCATCTTCCTAGAATCTGACCTTCAACCCATTTCCAACTTTCTAGGAGCATCCTTTACTTAAGATGTTCTAGCTCCCTACACAGCCCCTTAGATGATTGAAGGGAAAAGAACATTAGGATATGAAAGAAAGTCAAATTATGAAGGAACATTAAAAAGGTATTTATGTTTCCATATTGTGCTCCACTCCTTATCATCATGATACACTCTCCATCCCTGCTTAGGAAGAAGAGCTTTATTCATACTTTGCACTAACCTAATTCCTAGACCACCATCCCTAATAGGCTTACAAATTTGATCTCAAGCTATTAGAGCCATTCTCCTCCTTTTCTCAGTGCCAGACCAAAGAAAATTCCTTTGGATTTTGTTAATAGTGTTTGCAAATTTTGTTGGAATTTTGAAGAGACTCAAAGCATAAGTAGGGATGCTTTGGAGGCAAGCTTTGAGGAGAGTGATTTTGCCAGCTTGGCTCAAAAAGTTACCCTTCCAGCTAGCAAGTTTCTTATCACACTTCTTAATGAGATCATCCCAAAAGCAATCTGGAGCATTAGGCCCCAAAGGGAGACCCAGATAAATACAAGGAAAAGAACCTATTGAGCACCCAAGAATTTTAGAAATTTTTTTCTATCTTAAAACTGGGGTGTTAACAAAAAATAAAGAGCTCTTATTCCAATTAATTAATTGACCTGAAGTAGAAGAGTAGAAGCTGAGGGTTTTTTTTAAGATTTCTAGCTTCCTTAACTTCATCTTTACCCATGAAAATAGTGTCATCAAAAAATTGTCCATGGGAGCAGATAAGAGGCTGAGAAGAAGGCTACAGTCCTTTAATTTCCCCTTGTAAAACCAATTTCCCAATATACCTCCAAAAGCAATCAGCCATAATAGTGAAGAGAATAGGGGATAAAGGGTCTCCCTATCTCAATCTCCTAGAGGGGCTAAAGAATTTAGAGGAGCATCCATTCACTAGAACAATAATCGAGGTTGTAGAAATCAACTATAGAATTACCCTCACTATACTATTACTAAAACCAAAGGCCACAATCATCATGATGTTATTATTTCTCTTTTCAGCAATATTGTCAATTGATAATGTTCTAGTGGGATTCTTGTATTTAGTGTCAAGATACTCACAACATGAATCACTGATAGTTCCTAGATGTAACCTCATAAGTCCTTATCATGCTGCAAATTTATCTCAGTTCAACTTGGGAACTCTCTTCTATAAGACATCTTCATCTTTAGCTTAGATCCTTAAAACCTTCTCTATAAGAACCAAAAGCTCTTATACCAATTGTTAGATATATAAGAGGAGTAACTAAGAGAGGAGAGGTGAATCGATAACCACTAAAATAATCCCAGATCCCTTAGATGTCATTACAAAACAACTCTATGAAAACTTAACTTTGTTGATGCTCGACAAACACATAGAAAAATATAGTAACTTGGTAAACACTAAAATAGCTCAAAAAATGATTCACATGAAAATATTAAGATGTTAACTATGATTAATATTACTTTAAGTTAGTTGCAAACACATAAGAGAAATGAACACATTTGACACCAAGATTTAACATGGAAACCCAATTTGGGGAAAAACACCAATTGCCACTAGTTACTGATTTTCACTCTTCTAAAGTGAGCCCTATTAGGAGCCAATCCTATTAAAGTCTATAAAACACCTATTAGGTGTGAACCTATTATAGGATTTAATCACCTTGTTAGGAGTGGCCTTGTTAGAGGTCTTTTGACAATTCAACAGAAATTCCACCTTGTTAGAGGATTTACAAATAGTTGTTAAGACAATTCTATTAAGAGATTTAGATCACTATTACAATGGTTAGAGAGTAACAATGAGATGACCTGATTTCTTATGCAACTAAATTTTTGATCATAGATCTCAATTCTAGCTTGTATACTTGATCCTTCTTGATCGAATATATCTTTTTTGCTCCTCAAGGATATTTTTCTTATCCTTCAAATTCACTTCCTCTTAGCATTATTAATCTTCAATTAGTTTCCACAATATTATCTTCTCTAATTATCAACTTGACATTATATTTAAATATCTTTCACATTTGTCAAGTTAGCTAGAATATAACTTAGAATAATTAATATTCATCTTCTCAGCCAGCTAGAACCAACAATTTTTTTTAATTAAACTCAATATGACAAAACAAGATAATCCTTCATTAGCCTACCTTGCTTAGTAGACACTAACTCAGAGTGATTCTCTTATGTTATCCAAGTGAACTCGACTATATATTCACAAAGTTCCTTTGGTAATTGAGTGAGCTCAATTAACACTATTTCTTGATCCAACATTTTCTTCATTAACTGAGTGAGCTCAATTAACACTCATCTTCTATAAACTTTCCTTTGTCTCCTAGGTGAACTCGATAGACATTATCTTTTGAACTAGGAAAACTCTAGAATGCTCAATAGACATAGGAAACTCTCTTCAATGCTTGAGTGAGCTCAACATACACTGATTGGAAATGATATGATATTTTGTGTAACATCAAAGATAATACATAATTAATCAATTGTTATCAACAATTTCATATCTCTAAAAAATTTGTTACCCTTAGCCAAAGATGCTTCTAACTGTAGTACAATAGTTATCCTCATGTTTCTTTTCCAAAAGAAAAAAAATTGTCTTTCCATCTACCCAAAAGAATATGCATACGAATAATATCACACAATACTTCATTGTGCTAATTCCTAGGTTTAAATTTAACAAGGCATTGTTCACTTACAAGTAATTTATGCTACTTCTAGATCTAAGAAACATGATAAGGGTTAGAATGTCTCAATATCTACACCTACAACTTGTTAACCAGCTCCTTGGATGCCAAATTATTATAATTTCAACTATCAATGATTACCTTGTAGCATTTTCTAGCTATCCTACATCAAGTTTTGAACAAACTTCTTCTCAAACTAGGTTCTCACCATTTTTAGGTTCATTAGGTGTTTCAACAACTTCCTCACAAGCCAAATTTCTTTGGCTATTACTTCAAATATTATTTATAGATTTAATACATTCAAAGGCTCTTTGTGCTTCTTCACCACATATGTAAAAAGTACCCTAAAACCAAGACCTATCCTCTCTTTTTCCACCATTATTATTCCTAGTGTAACCATTATGTCTAGTGTAATTATGTCTTTCACCAGTAGGTTTTTCCATTCATTCTGATTTTCATTTATCTTGTATTACATTATCAAATATGCTATACTTTATCCATATGTTTTGCCTCTACTTCTTTGAAATATGCCACCTCTTCCTTTTCATCTCTAATCATGTCTCTTTTCTAATCTTTCTCTAGCCTTCAAAGTGCACTAATATGCTTCTTCTACACTATCCATCTTAACATAGATGATATCATCTTGAATTGATGTCCTTAAACTATTTAGGTATCTAGCCACTTTCTCAACTTCATGATCAACATTTCTAGATCTAATATCCAAACTATAGAATTCCTTATACATTCCTTCACATTCATGTTCATTTGCCTCAAATTGCATATTTTCCTCAACTAAATAACTTGGTAATCTACAGGGAGAAATATCTTTTCATTATTCCAATCATCTTCATATATGTTAAGTGATCTTTTTCTTTCCCCTTTTTTGTGTCTCAGTTTGTAAATGATCTTGGAACAAAGTGAAGCATGTTGATTCAACTTTTTGACTTTTTTCCTAACCTTCTCTTTATCTAGAGTGTCTTCATACTCAAATTATTTATCCATCCCAGTGATCCAATATAATATAGTATTAGTCTCAAGTCTTCCATCATAGCAAGCAACTTCAAAAATAGGTCTTTCCTCTGTTGACATATCAGTCTTTCCTCTGTTGAAATATCAGTCAAGTTTGTTATTAGTGACACACACTCATTTAGATTGTATCTAGCTACTGAGCTCATTATATAGCTAATAGTATTTGCCAAGTATTTCAGTTGTTGTCAAGTTCTATAGTTGCTATCAATTCCTTTAAACAAATTGTAGTGGGTACCGAGCAGCTATAGTTACAATGAAGATCATCAGTGTAAATTGTTCATCTTAGTGTATGCTAAGTTTACGAATGACAACAAAATTGTGCAGTGTTCATTGAGTTGGTAGTGTATGTGATGTGAGTCTAGTGTTAACCAAGCTACTCAGTGTTAACCAAGTGACTCAGTTTATACCAAGCTTTAGGTGATAGCATTTATCGAGTCTTTCTAGTGGTAAACAAGTGATTCAATTTATATGATGAGTTTCACAATATCTACCAAGTCACTAGTGCAGGCCAAGTTCAAGAATACTTGTAAGTTGATCAGTATGGACCGAGCTTCTACATCTACCAAGTGCACGACAATGCTAAGCATTGACAATAGATGCCAAGCATCAGAACTTCACCGAGCCAGTCTTTAGAACTCAAGTGTCTTCATTTGAGATGACTTTGTAATTTGTATGTTTGGATTGGCATATATGTAATGATTTGTATCATATCCAAGTGTGCAAGGAATGAAAATCTGAATGCAATGTAAGTGAATATAATCAAAGAATAGTAAAAAGAGTGAATTACAAAGGCTACAATAGTATAAGGAGCAGCAAAGCCATATCTATCAAATCAAGGTGATTTCTACATAAAGGAATGTCATTCAGTAAGCCAAGTTGCAGATTAGAGATCATCTATTATTTCATCCTAATAGGTGGATCAATCAAATCCTTTCACAAGGTAGACCTAACAGTCTTTCATAAATCTCTTTACTAAGTGCATACTTCATTGTATGTTTGTAAATCCTTTCACAAGGTGGATCTAGCAGTCCTTATTGCTCCTAACAGGGATGATCATTAGAAGTGATCAATGTAAGCTTTAACAGGCTAACTTTATACTATAGTACTAAAGCTTGTGGGTATCATCCCCACCCCTATTTTACTTTCTATTTGGAAGGTTTTTGGGTCACCAATTCTTTGTGTCACAATGTTATTAATCCTTTCATATTTTTAGTTTCTTATGCATGCAATTATATCAGCTCTTATGTGATGGATTAAATGCTAATTGGATTGTTGGATTAAGATTTGAAATTGTAAAAGTCTTAGAAGTTACTGATTCACCCCTCCCCTCGCAATAACTTAGCATAGTCTTGAATATTTACAAAAATTGGTATCAGAGCATTGTGGTTCTTAGGAGAAAAGCTTAACAATTTGAGCAAAGATCAAGGCCATGGAGATATTCAAACTTGACATAGCTATTGATAATGAAAAGCTAGATTTGGAAATGGCCATTGCCCAACTCAAGAAATCAAAGGAGCAACTCTCTCAATCCATGAAAGTAATGAAAGAACTTGCAATTCAAATGAATGATCATCTCTACATTGAAGAAAGAATTAAAGACCTTTATTCAAGCAATTTAGATGAAACCGATGAAGCAATCAAAGAACTCCTAGAAAAGAATGGTTTCCTATAAGAAGAAGTCAAAAAACTAAGAAGAGAATAAGAGATTTAGTGAGTAAGGCTATGTGAAGTCATGGAACAAAAGAAAAAGATAAAAAAATAGATAGATGGAAGGAAAAATGAAATCCAGAATCAATCCCTTTGGTAAGCATACCTTATTTATTAGCTCTCCAATGCAAATGAGGAAATCATGAGCCTAAGATTTGAAAATGAAAGAATGGGAATGATGTAAATTCTAAAAGGAAAATCAATGAAAGATTGTGGAATGATCTAAACTCTAAGAGGAAAATTAATGAAAGAATGGTGAAAACACAAGTAGACATGAATCAATTGAATGAGCAATATCTCTATAGACAAAAGGGAAAAATAGGAATTGGATATACAAAAGAAGGAGAATCATCCAAGAAAGGGGCTAAAAAGAATCAAAGATGTACTTGCAATCACTATGGTAAGATAGGTCATACATCAAAAAAATGTTGGAGCAATGGAAAAGTAAAATTCAATGGAAAGTGCTACAATTGCAATCAACATGGTCATAAGGCCAATGAATGCAAAGAAAAACCAAGATTTGAAGGAAAATGTCACAAATGTAAGAAACATGGACACAAGTCATTAGAATGCAAAACCAAGATATTGAATCCAGTAGAGAAAATTGTGAAAGCAATATTTGGTTGGGACTACAACACTTGGTGCAATTGTCATTATTGTGGAGAATTCAGACACATTGGTATGAATTGTGTAAAGTATCATTTGAGGAAAAGAAATACTATTGAAAGATGTTTTATTTGTACAAAACTTGGTCATCTTTCCAAGAATTGCATGAATACTGGTAGAATTGAAGATGAGAAAAAGGCAAAAGTAGATAACATCTAAAAATAGATAAGGTAGCAATGGGTTCCAAAGTCTACCAGGGATACAAGTCCAAGCAACAGTGATCAAGTTACTGAAGAATTGGATGACTCAACCATTTCTACTTAACTTCTTAAAGGAGAAACTAAAACTATGTTATCAAAGAAGACATCCAAAACAATTATAGATTGAAAGAACAAAATGATCGAAATCAGTATTCAAGATATAAAGGGATCAGTGTCTACTAAGTTACCTTCTCTACCAAGTGAGGTTGGGTCACAGACTCTACCGAGCAAGGTCGGGAGCAATGACGATGCATATGGTTACCAATTCATGAAGACTTCACTGAGTGTTCAATGCAAAGTAGTGAATGACAATCTATCATCATGATGTCAATCAATCTACCTTTTGTACAAGGAATTTATGGAACATTTTTAACAAAAGGCAAGAAATCAAGGTCATTTTTAACTGTGAAATTATCAAGTGCTATTATGAATGTGCGATCTTTAGAGCATTCAAGTGATTTGAGCAAATTGATAGTGAAAGTTTTTGAGTTCTCTCAAACCCTACCAAGTGAAGATAGCATCCAATAGTAGTAAGGTTAAGTGAGGATTTGACATGTTGGTTCATGGAGTAGAATGGAAAGCACCATATTTGATGCTCACTCCTGCGATCACTAAAACCCTAGATTTGAGTGGAGCATAGTCACAAATCCCTCCAAAGGTTCTTTTGATCAATGAAATTTGCACTCATTTCAAATGTGTTATTCAAGAGATTGGTACATTGGAAATGGATGATACACTAGATAAAATATGTGTGAATGGAGTTTTGAAACTCAAGCACCAACACTTGGAAACCAAAGGATTAACACACATCCCTCACATGCCCTACAAATTTCAAGTTAAATGGATTGCGTTTATCCTCAGTCGGATGCATAATGGGAAATTGTGGTTGGAGCAACTAGTGTTGATCACAAAGAAGATGATTCATTGAATCACTGGTCTCCCAATGCTAGCCAAAGCCAAAATGACAAAAACCCTAGGTTAGGAAAAACACAAAAAGAAAACCCTAATAGAATGGGATGCCAAAGGAATGAAAATTAGCAGTGTTTTTGATATGGAGTTGAAATTTGGTATTCATATTATTGTGCATAAGATATACAACTCTAGCAGGTTGAACAGTGTGTCATGTGAAGCTATGGACTTGGCATACAAAGCAGTGAAGATCAATTTATCATTTGAACTTGCTGAGTTATTGTTGAGATAGTTCAACAAAATTATGGAAAGCATAAAAACATCAAAGAATAACCCATGTAAGTTTGGTTCCTTGTTAACTTGTCTATTCTTTTATGTTCTAAAATTCTTCCCTTCACAAGGCATTGTTGTTTGTAGAAAAGATGTCCTTGTGCTATATAAAATAAATGAGTTTATTGCTGAAATGGGTGAAAACAACAATAGTATTATGGACAATTATTTTGATGCATTCAAAGAGAAAATGAACAATAAATACTGGATCCCCAAGAAACTTCTTGAAGATTATAAGGATGATGTATGTTTCATGGTGGATAGTGACAAAGTGTACATTCAGGCAGTTAAGCCTAGGATAGCATGGGTAAAACCTCTTGGATATGAGGTTAATATTGAAGAAACCAAAGATATCATTGAAGCACTTGTTAATGAGCCAGTTGATCCTAAGGAAACATAGTTTGGCACATATGATGAAGCAAAAGCCAGGATTAAACTTGAAATAAAGCTCCCTTAGGCGGTAAAAAAAGGAAATAAGAGAATTGCATAATTGAAAACTAGCTATACCCTTTTGTTGACCAAGGGAAAAGGTGAGGATAAGGAAGTAGAGGATGAGGTCTAATTTGAGGAAGAAGAGACATTAAGGAAGAAGGGCAAGGTGATTATCACCAAGCCACAAAAGGCATCCACTACAGTTTTCACAAGAAGATCCTCAAGGAAGAAATTTGACAAAGAAGGAGGAGACATTTTATTCAAAAAACTTGCACCCACCTTCCAAGAAAGATTAAAATATCTAGAAGCAAGAGCTGGCATAACACATTTTAAGTCATTAAAGTATAAAATTAGGATAGCAGACAAGCAGAAGTAGATTGAAGATTAGGTGATGGACAAGATGAGAAAATGGAAATACTTAGTAGACCAGCTTACTTCTCAAATTCCTAATGATTTTTTGTAGAAAATAAGGCCAAGATGGGTTTTTTTCATACAAACTATCAAAGATATGTATGGGAAAACCTTGAGGTAGTTAATACCAAGCATATTAGATGCATAAGTAAAAGAGTCACTAAAGAAAAATGAAGAAAAAATGACTCTAAAATTCAACACTTGCCTGATTTTGATGAAAGATATTGAACATGTTGTAAGGAATGCAACAAACACTTGGAAGAATATCTATCTTCTACATAAACCAAGTGATTTTCTAGCTGATGTTAAACATGATGATGATGAAGAGAATATGGAGAAAGATAAAGAGGAAAATGTTGAAGAAGCAACTCATTTTGACAAAAAAGAAGATGAAGAGGAACAAGGACAAGAGTCTATTGAGGAAGGAAAGCAAGATGATGAGGAAACTGATCTAGTTAAGATAGTTGCAATAGTCATTGCCTCACTTCCCTACACTCCAAGCAAACCAGTAACAACATCAAGTGTGGAGACAATCCTAGCATGTTTGATTGTGACCACTAGTGCCAACCCAAACATCCAATCACTCTTTGCTCCAACTCAACTTAGCACATCATTGACAAAAATAACCTCCACTTCATCTATTGAGCTCCAGACTCTTCCTTCATCAATTGAGTTGGCTACTTTAGTATTGAGTACTTCATTTTTCAGCACATCAATTTTGGATTCTTTAGGTATTTCTATTAATTTTCCTTCAATAAGTATAGTATTAGATTTCATAGCAAGTCTGAGCAGGTCTACTATTATTTCTATTTCAGGTACACAAGTAATAAGTCTAAGGATAGTTGAGCCCAAGGCTCAACCAAGCACAAAATTCTTGGGTAAAGGAAAGGATATGGAGGAAGAAATAGATTTAGATGAAGAAATTGTAACCCCAAATTAGGACATTTCCATGCTTACTCTAGACCAAATGCAATGGTGAGCTCCTCCAGAAGAAGGCTAAATAACAAAGACTAAGAGAGGAGAGAGATAAGGAATTTAAAATAATTGAAGATGCAAAGAACATTTTGCTAGAGGCCATAGGCATTGAGATTGATTCTTCACAACCAATTTTGTATCAGTTGGCAGAGGCAGTACAAAAATTTAATGAAGATACTGATGGATAGGATAAGCTAGGACAGAAAGTAGAAAAGAAGGTTGATAATAAAGTGCTAGAGCACATTGCTCAGATAATATCTATATATCAAGTAGAACTTTCTACAATTTTGGTTAATTTAGAAGCATCTTGTAAAAATGTGTCATCACTTTTTTGGAAGCTATGTAATGTTTTTGAGCTTACTAAGGAAATAAAGGACAAATTGTCCAAAATAGATGAAGATTTGAAGTCAAGCACTCAACAGTTGCAACTTGGCCCTAGTTCAAGCTCTACACACTTCCAAAAGATAAATTTTTTGTTAGATATGCAAGCATAATTGCTTAGAGAAGGAAGGATAAGATCTACATTGGTGGATATTGAGAACATGATTCTTCCCAACATGGATGTATTGTAGAAACATATTACATATTCAAAAACTCTCATCCATGATAATAACTTCTGTAGAATTGTCAACAAAAGTACAAATTGCACTTCACACATGTAAGGTCCTACAAGACAATTGGGATAAAACTTTGGCAATCATTCTCAAGGTACATTCAGAACTTTTATCTCATTTTGGTGCTACTATGTAAATAAATAGAATAAATCTTTGGCATTAATGTCAAAAAGGGGGAGAAAGATAGATGTTATGAGGGAGAAAATGCAATAAGTTGTAAAAACAATGGGGGAGTAAGATATGTACAGAGAGACATGTTGTATACAACAAGAAGATGTATAGTATACTATATGAAAGAACTTTACCATATATAGATATATAGCTTACAAATTTTTTTTTTGAAAAATCTCAAAAATAGTATACTTTACCAAACTAGTATCACATGGTGATGGATAAAGGTATTCATGAAACTTTTTGAATTCAATTTTGCCTAATAAGTGTTTTTGTCACTAATGCCAAAGGGGAAGATTTTTGACATATCAGTCAAGTTTTCTATTAGTGATACACACTTATTCAGATTGTATATAGCTACGGAGCTTATTGTACAAATAACAGTGTTTGCCAAGTATTTTATTTGTTGCCAAGTTCTATATTTTCTATCGAGTCCTTTAGAAAAATTCCAATGGTTACCAAAAAATTGTAGTTATAGTGAAGATCAATAGTGTAAACCATGCATCTTAGTATATGTTGAGTTTACCAATGCAAATTGAGCTCTGCAATGTTCACCGAGGTCACAGTGTATGTGATGCAAGTCCAGTGTTAACTGAGCTACTCAGTGTTAACCAAGTGAATTAGTTTATACCAAGCTCAAGGTGATAATGTTTATCAAGTCTTTCTAGTGGTAAACAAGTGATTCAGTTTATATGACAAGTTTCACAGTATCTACTGAGTCACTAGTGCAAACCAAGTTCAAGACTACTTGGAAGTGATCAGTATGGACCGAGCTTCTATGTCTACCAAGTCCATGATGATGTTGAGCATTAATAGTGGATGTTGAGTATCAAAACCTCACCAAGTCAGTCTTCAGAACCCGAGTGTCTTCATTTGGGCTGACTTTGTAATATTTGTGTTAACTTGTATTGTGGCCAACTTTGTAAATTGTATATTTGGATTGGTATATATGTAATGATTTGTATCATATCCACGTGTGCAAGGAATGTGAATGTGAATGCAATATAAGAAAATATAATCAAAGAAGAGTAGAAAGAGTGAAATATAAAGGCTACAACAATATACGAAACATCAAAGCCATATCTATCATAGGAAGGTGATTTGTACATAAAGAAATCTCATTTAGCAAACCAAGTTGCAGATTAGAGATCATCTACTATTTCATCATAACAGGTGGATCAGTCAAATCCTTTTACAAGATAGACCTAACAGTCCTTCATAAATCTCTTTACCAAGTGCATACTTCATTGTATGTTTGTAAATCCTTCCACAAGGTTGATCTAGCAGTCCTTATTGCTCCTAATAGGGTAGATCATCAGATGTGATCAATGTAAGCTTTAATAGGCTAACTTTATAATGCAGTACTAAAGCTTGTGGGTATCATATCAAACCCTATTTTACTTTCAATTTGGAAGGTTTCTGGGTCACCAAATCTTTGTGTTAGAGTGTTATGAATGCTTTCATATTTTTAGTTTCTTATGCATGCAATTAGATCAAATTATATGTGATGGATTAAATGTTAATTGGATTGTTGGATTAAGAGTTTAAATTGTAAAATTCTTAGAAGTTACTGATTCACCCCTCTCCTCTCAATAACTTAGCATAATCTTGAATATTTCCAACATCCTCATCTTGTTCAATCACAATTTTGGAGTTAGGATTCGGTGTTGCCTCTTCCCCATCACTAACATCTTCAAGATGTACACCTCTTCTTTACACTATCTCCATAACTTCAAGTCTCATTTTAATCTACCTCAACATGTGCATAATAGCATTATCAACATTTCCTCTATCACAAACCATTTTGATAATAGTTCCTGTAAGATCATAGCCTTCTACAAGTTATAGGTCAGACTTTAGATCTTCCACCCTAAAACCAAATTTAACAAGGTTCTCAATGCTCTAAGCCTCAAGAAAGAACTCATTGTGATACCACCTAGCACATAGAAAAAATAGAATTCATGAAGTTAGATGAAAACATCTAAAATAAATTCAACTTAAACCTTCCAATGCCACCCTACTTAGAGATTCACATAGAAGCTACACATAGTTCAATGAATCCATAGAGAACACAAGGCTGGATGTAGCATATTTTTAGGTGTAATTATTTCACTTCACATAAAAATAAACCACAACATACCTTGTTGTGAGACTTTCTAGGTTGTAGCCTTATACAAATGAATTTACAACCTCAGAGCCTCAACTCACATCCTTTATCTTCTATCATTTAATCTTGTTCTATCTGATATTTGAAATTTAATCTCTAATGCTTTCCTATAACTAACCAATCTTCTTTTATATCTAGTTAGGGCACAAGCTGACTAGTCAAGCATTTAATTAAAATTTAGGTCCATACTTGGAAGAGTAAATTGAAATCCATGCAAAGGACAATATGAACCCATGCACACTTAAAGGTAGGTCAATATATGTGTTGGGATTTGGCTCCTAACTATGCAAGATGCCATGTGATCAATGAAAACATTCCAAATGGAGCAACACACTTCACTAGATTAAATAGGGATAGTGAAAAATTACACATAACTCAAAGAAGATGAAACATATGAATTTACGCACTTAGAACAAAAATCTAGGATAGGTCATTAAGATGATGACAATTACGCATAACATGGAAACAAAAGTAGCAACAAATTCTTTGTAAACAATAGACTAGAACATAAAAAAGAAATACATTTAGTTGATGCAAGATTGCTCAAAGACCTAAGACACTCCTGCATCACATATGGACATAGGGGGTCACACTAAGAGGATAATGAATTAATGATGCCTAATTTGTAGTAGAAATATCACTCATCTTTGTATTAAGAGATTTGTCCAAAAAGGAATCATTTTTAGCTTGTCATTCATCATAAGGTGTAGAATTAGAAGCTAGATCAATCAAATGTTCACCATTGACATCCTTCCACCAAGTGGCAACCCCTTTATGCCACAAGAAAGAAGAATTAATTTTAAGGTGACCACTAGTGAAATTTTGACAGCATTGAAAAGGAGACACTCATAATCTACTACTTGATCCCATTGTCTATCCCTTACCTATTAAAGATGATTATTTTTTAGTTAAATATATTTAATTATCTATACCATTTTAAGCCAAAACATTTTTTCTCTATATTTTGGTAACCCTAACATTTATATTTTACTTTAAGTTTAATTTATATTATAATCTCTTTATATCATATCTATCTAGAGTTTAGATCAACTATGAATCTTTCATGTGCTTTTCATGTCTTGAATTTGAATATAAATTTCATGGTATACATATGCCATATTTGTTCTAAACCACACACGATTAGATACACAATCAACAATGGATTCTCATAGATTATTTTTCTTGTTGTCTTCCTATATTTTTTTTTATAAGAACTCTTATGCAATTATGGCTCTCTAATATAGATAAGCATATGCTTTTAATATGCACGGTGTTCTATTATGTGCATGTTTTCACTCATTTACTTAGCGTTTATCTTTTCCTTTTGTACTCCCTTAGCCCACTCATCCTAGAGCTTCACATTCCAATCATGTTTATATATTATTTCAAATCACAGTGACAACTATCTTTTTAGTAAGGTTTTACCTTATGATATTACTAAATTAATGTGATGGATATGATTGATATCCTACTTTATTTAACTATTCATAGTATTGTTTCACTTCATGAAATGGATATGAATGATATTGTACTTTCTTTAATGAGTTGTATGTATTTGCATATATTTATATCATTTTAAAGTGTTAAAAAGTATTTAAAAAATAATTGTCTATGGTGTTGATCATTGTCTTACATCCCACAAGAGCATATAGATACTAGTATGATATCTTCAAGCCTAACCATGCCTATGCATTTCCCTCTCTACAAATTCCTTCCAATTTCATGTGCATTTTCTATGGCTTTTCAATAATGTTTATATTGTTATTATTTTTCCTTGATTAGAAATACTATTCCATCCACTATTATGATTGTTCATTGCACTCACATGCACAAGTGCTCACAATTAAATCAATATTAAAAGATTTTCCTCAAATATTTATTTCACCATTTGTATGGCTTTCCCAATTCGAATGATCAACTTCTAACCAAAGTTTCACCCATTTAATAGAAGTGGCCCACGCTTCTTTCCTTTCTCTTAAAGTTGGAACTTAATTTGAAAATTGTATTTGATTTACTTGATATTCTTACTCAAAACAGTACCGACTCACATATGGATATGCACATAAGACAAATAGAATGAAAAATATAAGATTATTCAAAACATGTTTCCGTTAAACTAGGATGAACACTTCAGTTATTATGTAAAACTTTGTATATAATTGTCTTTCCACAGACTCCTCTTCCTCACTATCTTCTAACATTATTATGAGATTTACATTATAATTAAATGTTTAAATATTCCCCCTCCCGGAAAATAAGATTGATATTAACCATATGACATAGTCTAGAAGAATCTCACAAAATAATTAGTGTGCCCAGATTGCATTTTCACATGAAAATAAATTTGATAACAAGTCATATTTCTTCATCAAGCTGTCTTTCTCTCCTTATCATTTTAAGAATGATTTGGTTAACATAAACTATTGAACAACCCTCTTAAATCTAAAAAGAAAATGATAATGCAACTTCAACAACTAGACAAAGACAAACATGTCTATCTCAAATCACTATCGTTGTTGAAATAGTTGAAAGAAGTTGCGTTTCTGCTATCAAAATAATAGACAAGATAGTTTTAATCTGCTTTACAGTATCATTTGATGTGGTCTAATATTCACAATCCGCAATGGGATTACAAAACGGTAATGACTGGTTCTCAGTGAAATTATAAGCATTCCAGTATTGAAGGGTTGATTTATGTTCCTATGTAATCAATGCAGGTCAACACAGTAGGCGCTTCAAATATTTCAGTGTCAATTGTAGGTTTTATTTTATGGCTCAGAAAGCTAAGAATGAGTCAATCTCTAACTAATGGCAGTATTTTATTGTTCTCAATATGTATCCCATTGACTTTCATTCTATAATGATTTTAATTTATTTTCTTGGTTTAAACTTTCTAAACAATTTGATGTTGACTCATTTTCGACTGACCTTAAAAATTGGAGAATGTTTTTTTTTCAAAATTTATATACTTAAAAATAATAATTAATTTTGTTAATGTCTTAATTAATTAAATTAAATTTCACAATTCTTAATAGTTAGAAATATTGGAACTTAGTAGCATACATCATAGCATTTAGATTTAGGAATGAAGGTAGTTTTTATTGGTATTAAATCTATATATTTGATTATGTGAATAACTGACGTAAAACATCATAATAATAACTAAAAGATTGTAATATAAAATGTAGTACAACTATCACTACAATTATCTGCATTTCAATATTTACTTATTACATCTTGAAAATATTTAATATTAAATAAACAACATCATTACAATAAATGTTACATGTTGACAAATATATATAATTAATTAATCAATAACCTTTCATTAAGTATATCTAACAAATCAATCAATAATCTTTCATTAAAAAACTAAGATCTGATATCATATATTGATTAGACCGAAGTGGTGTAGAAACCTCATTCTTTCTTTATTGTAGCTCTATAAATAATTGAAATATTAAACTAAGTAAAGGACATCATTAGTCAAGTCTATTATACACTGCAATAACAGGCTTAAAATTTAGACACATACTGCATCTCATTGACATTGGACTTTTTGAAACGGTAAAGTTTGGTAGGTATTGACTTGCACATGGATACCATGGAATAAGTATCCAGGACGATTTAAGATAATCTCCCTCACGGAGTTTATCGACTCTGAAATCTGATTTTCAATGCAAATATCTGATTTCCAATGTAATGTCGCTACAAATGCGGGAAGTGTATTTATTGTACATCTGACTACTTAAATGCCGTTGAGAATCAAGTTTTTATTGGGGAGAGCGCGTAAATTGTATTGGAGTATGGTCACAATACAGCTTTACTGCAGAATGGGTGGAGTGGGATGACATGAGAGTGTTAATGTTAACTTTTTTTTCTTTTAGGTTAAATTTGTTAATGCTGATAGGCATTCTACAATGGCAGAATGGGTCGAGTGGGATGGTGTGAGCATGTTAATGTTAACTTTTATTCTTTTAGGTTAAATTTGTTAATGCTGATAGACATTCCACAATGGCAGAATGGGTGGAATGGGATGGTGTGAGCGTGTTAATGTTAACTTTTATGTCATAAGGTTATCCTAGAACCTCAAGTACTACATCTACTACAATAATTCCTTATTACTAGCTTCCTTTTTGGCTTTATGTTTTCTTTCTACATTCTCTTGAAATGCAATTATGCTCCATTTTTCCCAAAATACAACACTATCCATCACTCTGATGCTGCTCAAGATGTTCTTTATGCTAAGATGAAGAAAATAGTGATAGTTTGGGTGCAATAACACATCTATATTGGTGCCAATATTGTTGCCTATGTTGGCACCAAAGTAAATGCCACTTGGATGACTAGGCACAAAATCAAGCACTGTGTTGAAGTATCCATTTATAGGTGTCAAATTAGGGACTACACTAAAATATCTATTTATAGGCATTGAATTAGGTGCCATGCTAAAATATCCATTTTAAAGGCACAAAATTTTCATTGTACCACCATGAGGTAGCTAACAAATTGGTATGGATACATGGCACAATTACATGAGGTAGAAACACTTGTTGAGGATCTTTGGCCTCACATTCTCACAAGAATAAATTTAAAGTTAAGAAAAATGGTTGTCAACTTATGATTGTATATGTTTCATAACTCATATTAATTAATGAATGAATAATACATCTTGTTAACATGAGGTGATAAGAGAAGATGAAACTGTGTCACCACGTTCCACATCACAATAAACTTGTATGCACAAAGAAATTACTAAAGGTAATACAATTAGACCAAAATAAGGTCCAAAGATCTATTGCATGTTGTGATGTTGGAAATGTGAATCAAGGATAAAAGGCCTAAGTTCATCATATAACCCCACATATATGTCACATATACATAATAAAGAGGGGAAAGTGAAGGAAAAGATTCCTTTCAATCCCAATTCTAAAGAAGTAGGTCTAGAGAGATTAATGCTAGCATAAAAAGGAGCACCAATGCAAACTAGATCTAGGAAGAATAGAGGAAAACATACCCAAGTCCTTGAAAACCCTAGATGAATGTGAGAAAGCTAGAACTAGATGTATGTGAATGTGTTGAAAGGACAATGAATGAAGAGAAAAAATGTTTGGAATCTATTTTAAAACTTTTTGTGCTGATTGGAATGAATGGAAAATGATGGATTTGGGCCTGAAATTGTGCAATAAACAAAACCCAAAAATCTTTTAGAGATATGTTAGAGGTGATCTATATCTTTAGGGATGCAATGGATCATTAGGGGTACATTGTGACCTTGATTGATTGTCTGTGATGATGTTTCTGATTTTGCGGTTTGAAGAAAGTCAAAAAGGGTACCTAGATATATGACATGTTTCTCTATTTAATATCTATAGCCTACAATAAAAAGGGTTTTTTGTTGGTGACAAAGGATTTTACTTGGTCAAACTCAATTTTAGGAATTAACCTAGAATTAAAATAATTGAAATAGGTTGAATGTAGAGTAAATTTATAGATTGAATCAAATGTAATGTGCTTACTCAACCAATTGATTTAAATCAAGAAGATGAAGATGAATAGATGTAGAAGATGCAACAAAGGATGTTGAATGGATTGAAGGAGATCTTGAGGATAAAATCCTTCAATTCCTTTAATGCTTGAATCCTTGATCTTCAATGGAGGATTGTTTGAATTAATGCTTGAAGACTTAAAGGCTTCGATGCTAGAGAACTTGAGAGCTTAAACTTGTGCATAGATTTACGTAATATATTATGGATAAGAAATGTAGAAAATGGAAGGTTTAATATAGAACTCAAAATTAACTAACTCTTATAGACTAACCTACCAAGAAATTAACACCCCAAAAGCACTCAAAGATAAGACCCAAAGCGGAAACCCAAAATTGGTTCCAATAAGGGGTGCAATGTAAAGGATTTGAGAAATACAAATCCACAAAGCCTAAAGAATACCTGCATGTAAAAACCTATCATAGAGAAGAAAAGGATTACAGAAGGCAAGGGTTTTCTCTAAACATATGCAAATTGTATTGTCAGAAATTAAAAAGATAATAGATAATTACAAAAGATCTATCCTTATAAAAGGAGATCAAAACCCAAAAAAGGGTGACCTAAAAGATAAAATCCATTTAATAATTACTAATTAATTATTAAATGTGAATGCATAAGTGCATAAAGTGAAATCTTAAGAAGGGAGTAATGGTAATTTAATAAATGAAATAAAATTAATGCTTTACTCTTACACCCCCCCTTAAGATGAGCAACAATGTAGAAAGAGCAAAGAAACTATAATGTAATGTGGAAAGAAAACTTGGGTCTCAGTAATAAGGCTTGATGAGGTACCCAATCACAATCAAATCTCTATGAAATGGAGAAATAGAGAAAACATAGTGGGAAAAAATCTACTCCAAAAAGAGATAGCAAGAAAAGAAGGAAGGACTCATCACTAAGACCTCCTAAGGACAACTTCCTTCACCCCAAGCATAGAACATAATTCAAGATACCATGGGGATGCAAAAGGTTTATTGAAGATGTCTAAAATGTTCTAAGCAATAGGAATGTACTCCAAGATCAAAGTGTCATCCTAAATTAGATGGCTGAAGAAGTGCATGTGAAACTCAATGTGATTTTTCCATTGATGCTCAACTAGGTTGTGGGAAATGTTTATAGCACTCTAATTGTCACACCACAAAATGGTGGGACTATTAGGAGAAAGTCCAAACTCTATCATCAGCTATCGAAACCAAAAACCTCCTGACTAGCCAATATAACAACCATGTGTTCTTCCTATACAGATGATAATGCATGAGCATGTTGTTTCTTGCAAGACCATGTGATAGGAAGAGAACCAAGATCGAAAACAAAACCAAAAGTAGATTTGCAATCATCAATATCCCTAGCCCAGTTTGAATCTGTGAAATCAACAATGTGAGGATCCCTTGATGTGTAGTGAATTCCATAACATGTTGTACACTTAATGTAGCTCAAGATATGTTTGGAAGCTTGAAAATGACTCTCATGTGGATCATGAGAGAATTGAGAGACAAGTCCAACCACAAAGGAAATATCAGGATGCACTGTAGGAGTAGAGAAAGTGGTAGGTAAAATAAAACATGACTGAAAAGGTGTGGTAGAATCTTGCACTCAAGTATGCCAAATCTTTGAAGCATATCAAGAGCATACTTCTACTAGAGTATGGTTATCCCATCTAAAGACTAAACAACCTGTAGGCCAAAAAAATAGTGCAAAAGTCCAAGGTTTGTCATCTCAAAATGCTCTCTTAATAATTTTTGAACACTCTATATCATGGAAAAATGCACTGTAGGAGTAGAGAAAGTGGTAGGTAAAATAAAACATGACTGAAAAGGTGTGGTAGAATCTTGCACTCAAGTATGCCAAATCTTTGAAGCATATCAAGAGCATACTTCTACTAGAGTATGGTTATCCCATCTAAAGACTAAACAACCTGTAGGCCAAAAAAATAGTGCAAAAGTCCAAGGTTTGTCATCTCAAAATGCTCTCTTAATAATTTTTGAACACTCTATATCATGGAAACAAAGCTACATATAATGATGAGGTCATCTACATAAAGAACAAATATCAGTAAGTCATCCCCATGACACTAAATGTAAATTGTACAATCATAATAACACCGAGTGAACTGTGAAGCAAGCAAGAAGGAATCCATCTTCTCATGCCAAGTCCTAGGGACCTATTTGAGACCATATAAAAATCTTTAAAGTGTGCATACTAATAAAGATTCCTACACAAAACCATGAGGCTACTCCATGTAGAAAAGAACTCTTCAAGTCCATCTGAAAAACTGTCCATCCATGTGAATCTACAAGAGACACTACAAAGTAAATATAAATCATCTTTGCATTAGGGGAAAAGGTCTCAGAGTAATCAATACCCTCAACCTATGAAAAACCCTTTGCAAAAAGACGTGCCTTATGCCTATCAATAGAACCATTTGCAACATACTTGGTATGGTACACCCATAGGCATCAAACCAACTTCCTTCATTTTGCAAGAGGAAAAAGATCCCATGTGTGGTTCTTCATCAAAGAAGAGTACTCCTCATCCATAGCCCTATCCCACTCCAAGTGTCATGTCGCCTATGAAAAAATCTATGGATCATCTGAAATGGCATGACTCAAGAGGTCACTACCTACAGTCTAAGCGCAAGTGTGACAAGCATTGCTAGGATCACCTACCAAAGGTCTAGCTACATCAATAGTATCACAAGCCCACTTGAGTACATGTAGAACATTTGGTGGAGGTGGTGTAGGGGGGTCAATATCTAGATCTTCCTCAGAAGATGAATAATCCTATAGAGGAGTACAGGAAGTACTAGGTAGTGAGGAAGAAGCTAGGGAAGGATGATCCCTCTGAGGGTAACATTCATCAAACTGAACATCTCACTGAAACAAGACATCTCTAGAATAAGGATCAAACAACCTGTACACCTTCACATCCTCACAATAGAAAACAAAAATGAGTGGTTAACTCTTCTTCTCCATGGCTTTCCACTGAGTATCTAGAATAAAAGTCCAAGCATCACTACCAAAAATGTGGAAAGTAGAAACATTAGGCTTGACATGAGTCCAAGCCTCCTTAGGAGTCAAGTGTCACAATGCCTTGTGAGGCATTCTATTTTGAATATAGTTGGCATAATTGATAGCTTTAGCATGGAATGAAGAACTCATAGCTCAAGATTGAATCATACAATTGGTCATCTTTAGTAATGTCCTATTCTTTCTCTCTGCAACCCCATTCTACTGAGGTATGTAGGGAACTGAGAATTGATGTTGTAAACCATGCTTAGTGCAAAAATATTTGAAAGATTGATTCTCATATTCCCCCCATTGCTAGTGTGTATACGCTTGATAGAAAGGCTAGATTGCTTATGTACAAATGTCTTAAAGATTCAAAAGGAGACATTAGCCTTGTACTTCAAAAAGTTCACCCATGTGCATCTAGAGAAGTCATCTATGAAGGTGAGTAGATATCGAGCACCTAAAAAAGGTGGATTAGGAAATGACATAAGATCACTGTGTATCAACTCCAATGGTGCCTTAGTATGTGTGGATCTTCCTACTAGAAAAGGATCTATGTGATGTTTTCGAAGTGCAAAACCTTGACACACACCATCAGTACAAGAGATTTGAGGTAACCCAATCACTAGATATAATGTACTCATCTACTATAGATATTTGTAGTTGAAATGGCCAAAATACTCATGCCAAATTTTTCTCATTGAGTCTACATGAGAAATGAGAGAAACACTTGTAGAATCAGAGCTCTCAAAGCCATCGAACTACTATAAGTGAGACTAAAGATCAACACTCCCTATAAAAATAACCAACTCAAGATCATGGAGGTCTCGAATAACCACATTGTATGGAAAGAACTCAACTGTCTTTCTAGAGCTTGAATGACAAATCTAAAATATAGACATGAGGTTCCTAGAAATGGTTGGAACCAAGGGAACATCATGTAGTGAAGCACCTTCTAAAGAGATAGTTCCTAAACTTGTGATTGAAAGCTAAGAAAAAACACCAACTATAATCTATGTAGTAACACTCTGAGAAAGTGAGGTAACCAAATCAGGTGAATGTTTCATATGATGTGAAGCTCTAGAATCAAGAATCCAAGAAGCTTTCATAGATAATGAGCATGCAGAAAGAGCATGTCCTTTCCTTGTAGGACGAGGTGGAGGCTTCGAAGAAGAAATACTGGTATGTTGCATGGCCTCCTCTAAATGTAACACCCCGCCAAGGGACCCAAAAGAAATGACCTAAATTTTTACTAAGTTTGCCAACATTTTTTTTTTGAAGTAAGAAAGAATAACATGCACATCAAACACATAGTAGCAGAAGCAATAACATACAATCAACTAAAAACATACATAAAAAGTTACATTTCTTAAGGATCCCTTGACATTGAATTACATATAAATTTAATCTAATACTAAGTCTAAAAGCTACCACATCACATGAAAGAATAATTAGAAAGCCCAATGTCCACAATATACATTTTTTCTAAATGCCTCTTGGAAAATTAATTTGGAATGCTCAATCATCCACTGTACATGTCACAGGGTATGAAAGGCTAAAAGAATATATATGTGTGTGTGTGTGTGTGTAGAAATAAAAATATAGATACATCATCCTCCACGAATCCATGATACAAAGTACAGTAAAATAAATGAAATCATCCACCATACATGATACATCCATCAATCATAAAAGATATAAACATCCAACATGAAATACAACTATCCATCATAAAACAGAACTAACTAAGTGTGCGGTTCCTCCCAACCATCAATAGCATCATTAGACCATTGTGGGCCCTAGCCATCCTCCGCGTGTAACATCCCAAGCAACCGATAAGATCGTTGGTACTATAGTAATAGGGATGTCACTCATAAACATACTACAACATAAGCATAAAGAAATATAACATGCTAATAATCAATATAAGTAAATGCATCAATAAATAACATCACCTAAACATGATAAACAAGCATCCTAAGAAGCTCCAGCCATGGTGACTACCGAAAGATCTCAATGGTAAAAGTGAAAAGCACTACCACCCGACCACATGGAACCTAAATGGCCCACTCCCACCATGCTGAAGAGATAGTCTCAAGTCCCAAACATGATATCAAACCACATATCAAAAGTACTCTCTAGGTCTAGGAGAGCTTAAAAGTATACTAACTCAAAGGTTCTAAGACAAATCAACATCTAATTCCTAGAGGCACACAAGACATGTAGGAAACCTACTCTATAAGCAGGCAAGTTTCATTGCATGAATCACATAGAAGTTACCCTGGAAATTAGCTTAGGACTCCAGGGTCCCTACTAATCCCTATTCGGCTACTAGTATCCTCTCATACTAACAAGGCATACTATGGAATGCAAGGTCGCAACCAAGCATTCTCTCTACTCCCATCCTAGTATGTACTAGCACTTGAGGCATGGGCGAGAACATACAATTATCTTATTAGGTTCGTTTTAATCCCCATTTAGTGTAATGTTTTCACTTATTGAAACAACTTACAACGAGTTACCCCCATGACCACTTAGGGTCCCTGGCCCCCATTGCAAGGCACTTCTTGACACTACAAGTAGATTACCTACCCTAGGTTCAAAAAAAAAAACACAAATCCAAAGAATCATAATATACCACCTCAGTCCTATACAAATGACTAGAAAGCATCAAAAGATAATCCACAATAATCACATCAGTTCTCCATAAGCAACTGAAAGGTATCAAATGATAAATCACAATATTCATCGGTTCTCAACAAGCAACTGGAAAGTATCCCAATAATACTAATCATAGACTCAAAGTGGTCAAGTCAAACATGTGACAACATGACATCACCAAGATCAAGCAAACACTTTAGTCCCATCAAGGTGACTAAAAAGAAACCCAAGTATAACTGATCGAGGACTTATAAATGGTTAAGTCAAGTAGGTCATACATTCACCTCAGTGCCACACAAGATCACTGGAAAGTAATAACAAACAGTAAATACAATCATATCATAGAGCATACCATCACATTACCATGGTTGGGTTTAGAAAGATCGAGAACAAATCACCATAACATCACATTCACAGGAACCCCCAAGCCTTTGGTAACAACCTAACTGGTCAACACTAGATCAACTCAAAAACTCCAAAGCATAGACAGTACATAGAAAACATCATAGTCTCACAGTTGGTTTGATTTGAAAGTATAAAGTTAAGTAGATTAATAATGCTTAACTTTCAATTTGCATTTCAATGTTCGTTTTAGGTGTACAAGATTCTTAGTTTATTCTTTGAAATAATCCCATTCATTTATAGAATTACCCCTATTAGTTAAAAATCAATGTTCTAAAATAACCTAAGGGTAATCTATTTAATTCATTAAAAGAATTCTTATTGATGGAATAATTTACAATTCTATTAAAGATTGTTAATAACAGTTAGTCAAAATTTACAATTCTATAAATTTACTTTCATTATCAATTAACTTAATTAAATATTATTTACTCAAATTAATTAAAAATTATTAATAAAATTATATGTACACCTTTATTAAATTATTTATTGATTTCCAGAAACCAATTGACCTTTTTTTTTGCTTCAAATACTCAATATTATTAATTAACCTTAATTAAACTAAATTTAATTAAGCTAATTACTATTTTAAAAAATATATATAAAACCATATTATTAATTATTAATAAGTATTAATAAAGTTTATTAACAATATTAATAATTAATAATTTAAGTTAATAATAATACAAATTTGATAACATTAATAATTAATTATTTAAATTAAATACCATTCAAATTTAATAAAACTAATATTTAATAAATTATATTAAATATAATTTAATTTTAATAAATTAATAATTAAAATTTTATAATAAAATTTTAAAACTTTTAAATAAATTATATTAAAATTTTATAAATTAAAAAAAAAAAAAGCAACTCTTACCTTAAAAAGCCGATGACCTTCTCTTAAAAAGGAGGCGCTACTTACGTGCTTGCTACCTCAGGCTTGCGGTCGCAGTGGCATGTGCCACTGTTGCCGCAGTCTGCAACAACAGTCACACGTCTATCATGGCAGACTGGGGTGGGGGTACGAGGTTATTCCCTCCCCACCCCAAATTATATTTTTTAATATATATATTTTTAAATTAAATTTTTTTATTAATATATTTTGCAAAAAGAAACATTTTTAAATGAATTTATGTATTTTATAAAATTTATAAATAAACTCTATTAAGCACCCCTTTTTTTTAATATACATATTTTTTTTAAAAAAATTGGTTTCAACACAAATCTAATAGGGAAAATACATTTAACCAATCAAATTTCTAATTAAAATTTTTCTTTTAAATCTCAAACCCTTCCCAGATTAACTACAATTTCTTCTTTACCTACGAATAGGGTTTCAAATTGGTTTATTTTCTTTCAATCTTTTATACAAATGAAATACAATGCACATATTGTAGATTTCGAACAAAAGAACAAAAGATTTATGCAAGAAAATTTAGAGAATCAATTTCAACAATCACAAAGAAGATAGGATTATCTAAATAACACAATTTTAACTAAGTGCATAAAATTCAAGAACCTACCTGATTCTAATGCTAAGATTGCAACAACCCAAAGAATATGCAAGAGAATACACTCCTATCCAAGATCTTCTCTCTAAAAATTTTCCAAAATTTCCCTTCCAGAATTTGCTCTCCAAATCCACTTCCAAAATTTGCATCCAAATTTGTCTCCAAAATTCCTATCTCTAAAAAATGAACCCTCTAATTGTGATAAAGAGTTCTCTCCTTAAATTGGGGCACTGATTGTGCATTCACCTGGGAGAATTCCTTGCTCACAACCCTTAACTCAATATTAACTCCTATTAATCTTTTTCATGCATGTTAAATTCAATTATTAAATAACTTTATTTAATTTCTACTTGACTTCTATTTTTTATTAATTTATTAAATTTAATCTCATGCACACACTTTATGCAATTAAAATATCCTTATTTAATTCCGTTATTTTATCTTTTTAATTAACTTCTTATATTTCATCTCATGCATAAATCATGCAAACTTAAAACTTTAATTAACATATTTTCACTTTTTAATTTATATTTGAAACTTAATTGATACAATATTTATTAACTTAAATAATAATAATATTTAGCATTTATTTAAAAATGAACTCTAAATATATTATTATTAAGTTAACTAAATATTATCACGTTCTAAAATATTACTATAACTTTTATCTTCAAATTTAATTCTTCTATTTAATTAATTTCTCAATTAATTAAATATATATATATATTTTTAAGATTGTAGGAATCGGTGCAACACGGCCCCCCTATAAACTGCAGTGCACATGATAAACTTTTTAACGTGACTGGTAGCACTGGCGCGACACACCGACCGATACCACAAGGATGGGGGAGACTAGAACCCGTGACCAACCCCCTGCAACAGAGAAGATTTAGCCAACCGAGTTCGGGCCCCCGCCCCTCAATTAATTAAATATTATTAAATATTAAAATATCATAACAATTTTCCATTAAATTAAACCATTAATTTAATCTTTTAATTTAGAGTTAATTAATAGAAAATTCACCAAAGACTCATAAATCAACATACAAAAACCCATCATAGAAAAACACACACAAAATCAAACTAAAGGGTTATAATCACAAATTAACATCATCTAACACATTTAGAGGGTACTCAACTTAGATACTTGTCAATTAGGACAAATGGCTTAAGGGTTTAGGATTTGGACTTGAGAATTTATCTCCCCTCTCTTACCATTGAGATAATGCAATAGGATACACTTATCCTAGCAATTCAGGGAAGTCGATACTCGGTAGCTACAACTTGCATAAAATCCATGCATGTAAAAATATAATATTCTAAGCTAAATAGGAAATGGTAGGAAATGGTGCATCATGCAGATCCTGACTAGCAGGTGACTACAAATCCCTTCCTTGATCGCATCAAAAATGCTATACATAAAGAAAACAAACACACACACCATACACATGCAAGTATGGGGTAAGTATACATAAGAAAACACATATAATAGTCCATCTAACTAATCATCATCAATAACTAAAAGTACTGTAATAATCATCATGCATGCATGAAATATAGAGTATCAAGTAATCCCATCATATAATCAACTGAATGTGAAACAATATTTGATAGTCTAAAAGTAATGCTACTAAACATCAAGCATAAACTAGCCTAAAAGAGTTTGGCATTGATAACAGAAATCCGAGCTAGGGGTAGGCACTACACTAAAGCCTCAAGACATTTCCAACACCTAGAAACTAAATGTCTTTCCTTGCCACAAAAACTGCAAGGATCACCTGTGTACTTCTTAGTCTTGGAGGATTTCTCACTAGACTTAGAAGAATTACCCTTCCGAGAGGGCTTTTCAGCATTTGACTTGGAAATAGGCTTGGAAGAACTCTCACTACCTCTTGAATCTATCTTATGCTTTGGTTTCTATTTTAGCTTCCCTGTAGATGTCTGAGCTACCAATGCCTTTGTCTTAGAACCAGTTATAGTATCCAATTGTGTAAGCTTCAACTTCTCTCTAGTCAAGTGATCAAAAAATACCTCAAAAGTAGGCATAAAAAATCTATGACATAGAATCTTTGGTGGAATAGAAGGTAGAAGAAAAAATCTTAAAATTCCCTTGAAGCTTAGAAAGAATCAGATAAATGCACTTAGTATCAATCTTCATCTTTCCACAACCCTACATTACAAATCTCTGTTGATTAAACTTCATCAAGAAGTCATCAATGTTTAGAAAGGAATCTAATACAAGAGAGGTAAGTTCTACCTCTATCTGAAGTGTCCTGAACTCATTCACAGTACCAAACAAGCCTTGAAGCTTGGTCCACATAGCTAGAGGGGTATTGCATCCATCAAAATAAAATTGTAGACTGTCGAATACCTATAAAGAAATCAATCTCATTTCCTCATCCATCTTGTTTCTATGCAATATGACCTCAAACGGCCTTTGTAAAGTCAGTTACACTACATCTAAACAAGACCACAACCCTTTTGATTGGAGAAGTCAAGTCATCAAGGTCTTTGAAGTGTGATAGTTATGAGGGGATAGAAGTTCTAGAAAAGAAGAGGTTTTGGCCATTGTTTTAGAAGGTGTTGAATGTAGTTCTAGTTTACATAAGTAAATAATTGAAACAATACAACAAAACACCCCCCACAATGCAAAAAAATGAACCCTAGCTACCATAAGGAATGTATAAATGAGAGAAGAGAAAAAAAGCTTCAGAAATTAATCACAGATACCTAGTACAAAATAATGGTAAAATGACAAAGAATCCAATAATTTCTTAAGAAGATCTTTCCAATGCATTTTTTGGATCAAAAAACATAGATATAACAAAGAATTTATGCCCTCGGAAGATACAAGTCATCAAAAAACTTCAAGCACAAAAATAGGTACCAAACTAGAAAAAAATCCCAAAATTACCTACTCCATTATCTCCATCTTGAAACCATCTTTACAAAACTTCTTTCAGATCAAAAAAAGACCCTTGCATGCTCAAGATATCTCAAAAAAGCTAATAGGGCCCCCAAAAACACATAATTTTTTTCCTAAAAAAATAATTTTAAAAAAAACACAAAAAAACCATTGGTGGCCAATGGAGCAGTGACCTAGCTAAGCGATAGCCTGCCCAAGCAGCATCATGGAAGAGGGTGGATAGGCATCGATGACTGTAGTAGTGTTCGGTAGCAGTGATGGAGACCAATGATGACGGTAAAGTCTGATGCTGGAAAATGGTGACGACCAAGAAAGATCATTGGGGACCAAGGAAGGTCCCTGTACCAGTGGAAAACACCTTTGTGGGCTGATTATATATATATTTTTTAATAAAATAAAATTAAAAATCACCTTGTAATGTTTTTAGGAGGTTGTATGACCTTGTTGGGCAAATTTTTTGGCCTACTAGACCAATGTTGTTCAAAATTGACAATTTTTTTATGAAAATGAGGGTTTTGATGCTTTTTGAATCCAACCATGAGATTTATTTGGTCTCAAAGTTCTCCAAAATTTAGAGACCTCCTATTTTCATAAAAAAAACCCCAAAAATACTAGATCTGATCTGTCAAACCCTTGTTCTTTTTTTTCTCCAAATACGAAACAAGCTACAATAGATTTGTCTCTAGTGCCGTGAAAGATTTGAGAAATACAAATATATAAAGCTTGAAGAATACTTGCATGTAAAAACTTGTCACAAAAAAGAAAAATACAAGAAGAGACAAGGTTTTTTTTTTGAAAATATACAAATTTTACTCTCAAATATGAAAAAGATAGAGATAATTACAAAAGATTTATCCTTATAGAAGGAGATCAAAACTTGAAAAAGGGTAACCTAAAAGGTAAAAGCCATTTAATAATTACTAATCAATTATTAAATGTGAATGTGTAAGTGCATAAAGTGAAATCTTAAGAAGGAAGTAAAGGTAATTTAATAAATGAAATGAAATTAATGTTTTACTCTAAGACAATGCACCCCTAACTATTCTATGAAGGGTGCATTGGCCCCCTAACAACTAGGGCCTAGGAAGCTTCAGGATCCCAAAATAGGTCTCGGATCTCCAGAATCAGCTGTAGAATCTGAGATATAATAATTACAGTATGAAGAGGAGATTCCAAGAGGGTATATGAAGTGAAGGGAGGACGTATCAGAATAGATCCTACCACATGCTTAATACCATGAAAGTAAGAGATTTAAAGAGAATCTATTAGTTTTTTTTATCATAATTCCACCTAGGAGTAAGGATAGAAAAGGAAAGAGTAATGAAAGGTGCAATTAGATTGAAGGTATCACATTAAAAAGGTGCTAAAACTTTATTAAATTGGAGTACATCAAATTTAAGATGATATATTTAGCCCCCACTTTAGCTATAGTATGGACTTAATCCAAAATTTTGGTAAAGTAGTAAGATACTCTCATTAAAAACAAGAAGCCAAACAATCCATCAATTCCCCAAGGGATTGAGATAGAGACTTCTCTAACTCCCAAATAATAATAAGAGAGAAATTATTGACTAAAAGGAACAAAGAGAGGAGTGATTATCTAACTTTGTAGAGTGCCCACCCTACTTAATGTATGAGCATCTAAGGTTGCTTTGTAATCCTACTCATTTTGTTCATTCTGTCAGTTACTATCAAGTTATAGTGAGTGCCAATTTCTAGTTAGTATCAAGTTCTAGTGAGATAACCAGTGTTGGCTAAATGTTCCTTCATATGTTGAGTGAACCTAATATTTGTTGATGCTAAGTTCCTTCTTTGACCAAATTTGTTTGTGATTGGTTCTTCATTTGAGCTAACTTGTGTATTTAATTTGGATCATAAAATTAATGTGAGGATCTTATCTTTGGATGCATGCAGACTATTTTAAGGTCACCCTTCTATTATGTAATGATCTAGAATCCTCTATAAGCCATTTTGGCAAGTAAAAATATGGGTATTTAGTGTTAGGACGAATTCATGAAGAGATGTCATAGAGAGTTGACAGAAGATTTTCCTTGAGGAGAAAATTTAGAGTTGGATCATGGATTTTGAAGTTGTATTTTGTATTTGGCCATAATCCAGAAGGCCTTATAGCTGGGAATGTACATTGATAATTTGATGAATTAGTAAAGTTTTGTTGTTTTTTCTCTCCTTGGTGTTGTTCTTCATGTGTTTTATTCCAATGTATTTACTCAATAAGGTGATTGGATAGTTAGTTGTGCCTCTGATCCTAGTTGTTCATCCCTCCTTATGTTAGGCAGTATTAGAATTTTAGGTTCATTCTTGAGGATATTGGATTGCGTAGAACCCTAAGTTGGATTTGGTTGTAGGGTGGAAGATTTGTGGATTTGACCTATAACTTGTAGACGGTTACGGTTTGTAGTGCCTCTCCCATTTGATTTATGTAAGTCATCTTGATGGATGCAACCTTGTTGATCTTTCTTTTTCAAGTGATCATGATTGAGACCATGAATAGTCTACACCCTTGATGGGATTAGATTTATGCTACTATATCATTTTCTTTGATTATGTTTATGGCCGATTATGAGATTATGAGATGTGTGTAGAGATTGCATTGTGTATTATTATCCTGCTACACTAGACTAGGTTCCTGTATAGTTGTTAGTCTTGTATTTGACCATGTTCACTTATTTTTTTTTAAATGCCCTTTTATGTTGTTTAGCCACCATTATTAAATGCTTAAATAATTAGAAATAAATGGTCCATGTTGGATTCATTGGTTATGTGCTATGGATATTTACCTTGTTCATTTCGATAATTTATGCAATATGAGTTGTTTAAATAGATGTTTTTAATGTGATTGAATAAATGGTTATTTAATTTGGTTTAATTCATTTATCACTTTGGCTATATTATTATATGAAATTGTACTTGATCATGTTGTTTAGTGTGCAGGATTATGTCCATAGTAGTGACACATGGAGTTAGTGATTCAACTATTCATATCTAGCCAATGTCATCCCTATATGGTCAACATATCCTATTTAATTATTTCAATTAAATCCTCCAATTTTTTAATAAATCAAGACTCATTTGAATTATGTGATTAGACCTGTGAGGGTGTCTATGCATTTAGAGGTTTGTAATTGTCATGAAAGTTATTAAGAAATTTTGTGATTTTGGTTTAAGGATTTTTTTGGGCTTTATATTAATTAATTTTAATTCCTTGTAGCTTTGTCATAGTTGAATTCTAATTACTTGGAATAACCTACTTTTGTTTGGGTTGAATTAGGTTTTAACTAGGTGACCTGATTATTTTCCCTTATCTATTATTCACTCAAAAAGTGAATAAGTATCCAAAATTCTTCACTTATCACTTTTGGAAAATAGAATTTGAGAGCAAATTTCAAATCCTCTTCAAAAGGAAATACTATTATGTTCATTGTGGGAGCTATAGGCATGGGATTGTTTTGAGATTGGTTTTGTTGGATCCAACATGGCAAGACCTTGGTTTGCCACAATTTTTGGCAACTTCTGTGAGATTTTTATTTTATTGTTCAGATTCCCATTTTGGCTATGAGGTAGGGTTCTCCCATTTTATTGTTTCAGCTGCATTTATGATTTCATTTTTGGTAGCCATTTGTTAGGAGGTTGAGAATTAGTGTTCCCCTCTTTTTTTGAATGCTAGCTCTACCCAGTTGGGCGTATATGCACATTTCCATATTTTTTGGGATGGGGGTTTGGGATTTTGCACCGTTATGCTCTCTTTTTTTCATACAGACTAAAAACCTAGATTTTATTTGATATTCACGAATTTTGTGCCCTAAGGCCAAATGGGTTTAGTTTCAAAGTTTTTGAGTTTTGAGTATTTTGTCTCAATTTGCATGCAACCCAATTTTCTTGGCTTTTCTTAGCATGGTGTTCATCATGGATTTAGATTATCTATAGGATGTCAACTCGACCATTGTTGCATCTTTATGTTTGCATTGGGATGTGCCCCACATCCATACTCCTAAATTTGTATTTGGATGAGTGATTTTATATATGGTGTTATTGGTTCTTGTCAAACCCTAGTTTTTATTTTATGGATGCTAGGATTTGTGTAGAATCCATACTCCAAAATTGAGGTCAGTTGAGTGAGCTCATGATGTATGGTTTTATTGTTTATTGTGATTTGTGTAGAATTTGTGCTCCCAAATATAGGCCGGTTGAGTGTTATTTTTATTGTCTTCTCATCTAGCCCTTGTTTTATGATCTTCATGATGTTGGCGTACCCACACGTGAGCACCTGCACATGCATTTGTCAAGTGCTTGCGAGGCCCGATCTCCTACTTGTTATCAGTGGAGTTATGTTCATTCGGGTTGGCTTGGGAATGTAGATTTCCTACAGGCACTCATCATGTGATGAGTATGGGTACAATAGGGTAGCACCATGTAGGGGATTCTCTTGCAACCTTGGTGACTATTTCCTTGGTTGGTGTGAAGAGGGTTCTAAATAAGTGATAACTAAATAAATTATCGGGTAATAAATCTAGATAATAAAAGGACATGTGGGCACCCAGTTTAGTCCAAGGAGACAATGTGTGTGCCTCCTCAGGGGAGTTAATGCCACATGATACTAGCTTGGACTACCTAATGCTAAAAGACTTACCCTACAATGAGTCCGTACATAGTTGACCCATAGAGTGTCTGACCAGGAGTTGTTGTACTTGCATTATCTCAAGATCTTGGTTTTAGTCATCTTTACTATCTAGTGTGAGTGTTAGCCATGGACTTTTTTTTGTGTGTTTGTGGTCAGATCATTATCTCCATTAGCACACTAGGAGTGGTCCTATGGGTTTTACATGGTTTGGAGGTGTAGCTTTACATATACCACTACTAGGGATTGGTGGACAAAGATAGTCTATTTCTAGTTAAGACTGATGCTTGATGTTTCACTTGGTATTTTAGATTTCCAGAGCTTTAATTATAATGCTTAGATATTGTGTTTAGATGATGTTAGTTTCATTGATGCATTCCTTTATTATGACATTTTAGCATATGGTTAGATAATGTGATTCACTAATAGTCAGAGTATCTATTCTTTGTTGGATTAGCATGTCAGATCTTCTTATTATATGATGTTATTACATTGTAGTAGTAACACCTTGGTAGTTTGGGATGTCATGTATGGGGGATGGCTAGGGTCTTTGAGGTCTCATGATGCTATTACAACTAGAAGGAACTAGTACAAGTTTTTGTTGTGTTGGTGCTTAGATATTTATGCTTTACTTCATATGATGTTTGGTTTATGAACCATGTATGTAAATCATGATGTTGCTTTCTACATGTTCTTTCATATGTTGTTATGGACTAAATGGATAGATGTTTCTTCCTTCCTATTGCATGGTGTCTTGCTTTTTCTTGCATTTGAGTGTCGTACCTCAATTTATATGGGCAAATTTTTTTCAGCATTGGGTGATATAAGAAAAGTATCACACCATAGTAGTGTGAAATATCATATGATACTAATGAAATATTGCCTATCCATACTAAGAATTATTGCCTGGCCATACCAAGAAGTATCATCTAGCTATAGTGAAAAGTATTGCTTGGGAAAAAAGTATTACCTAGATATGGTAAGAAATATCCCCTTGCTGTAGTAAAGTATCACCTAATTTCTTGCAAATACCTACTCGGGAAAATAACAGGTATCTCTAAACTTCTGAGCTAAGAGTCAAGAAGGGTGTTTTCGGTACCCTTTAGGGTTGCACACCTTCCTAGTATAGTAGTTTGTCTATGGGATTTAAAATATATCATTTAAGTATAAGTTGATGTAATTCCTTATACTTAAGATATATTTTAATATATGAGATGATTCATTTGAGATAGGTTCCAGACCTCTCCAAGTCAAGATAAAGATTCTAGGAAATTTTAGGGCTTCTTAAATTTAAACCTAACCAAATTTTAGGGTTTCAGGATTTTAGAAATAGCCAAATTTTAGGAGTCAACATTTAACTTTCAGCATGGTGTTTAGTAGATGAGTGGTGGTAACTTTGAGCCCTCGTCTTTTACATGACCATTTTTGGTCTATACTTGAGATTCATGATTATGATATGTTGAGTAGATATGGACTTGTATGTCTTACCATGTTAGGAGCTTCTACTTCGAGTTTGAAAGAGAATGTCCCCTTAGTATATATTCATGATTTGTGTGATCTTTAGTTTGTGAATTTTGGTTTAGAGCTTGGAGATCTTTGGAAGTAGTGGTAAGACTTCCAATATCATAGGTGATCATGTGAGTCTTGCCATGTTCACTATTATTATCACCTTGTTTGATGCTTCACTCTTGCACTTGGTTACTCTATTTTGTTGTTGTTAAATAAATCATCTTAAGAAAAAAATTATCCAGTGCATGTTTTATCCTTTTGTTCCAAGGTTCTCTAGGTGGGGAATTACACAAGCTTGTAGGAAATTGTTTGTCAAGATGGTTCGAGGTAGAGGAAATGTTGACAGTGCTATTATGGCCATGTGGAGAAGGTTATATAGGGAACATTCAAAGCTTGTTGTGGAAGTTTTTCTTTACGATGGAAAATTAGACACCAATGTTGTTTTGGATTGGATCTCTACATGATGGGAGCATTTCCAAACTAATAGGTAGAGAAGAGGAAAAGAGAAGATCAGAAATTGGTTGAAAATGGTAAACAAGGTGAAGAAGAAGTTGTATCATTCTAATTATTAGGTTATCTTGTTGAGGAAGATACAAAATTGGAGAAAAAAGGATATGACTATAAAGGAGTACACTAACAAATTCTATAGATTGGACATCAAATCTAGACATGTGGATGATGAGGTTGACAAACTTGCAAGGTATCTAAATGGATTGAGATGTCAAATTCAAGATGAAATAAGTTTTGTGAAATTGGAAAATGTGGAAGAAGCATATCAACATGCATTGAAAGTTGAGGAGATCTTGACAAATAAGTATGAACAAAGATAGAGAGGTAGAGGTGGTAGATTTTAGTGAGGTAGAGGTAGATCTAATGAAGAAAGTGGCAGATTTGAATATATGCAAGATAAGGGAAAATTTGAGTGGAAGAATGAAGATAAAGGAAAGACTGAGTGGAAAGGTGGTAGTTCTTATTGAGGAGCTACTAGATCTTACTGAGGAAGAGAAAATTCTTATCCTAAAGAAGGATTTTGAGGTAATTGTTTCAGATGTGGTAAAGAAGCACATAGATCCTTTGAATATAGATACACTAGTGAAAATGAAAGTAGTAGAGAGAAAGTTGTGACACAAGGTAAAGCTATGCACCCTCAGATTGATCCTAAGGTTGGAGAAAATTTGATGGTGAGAAGAACTCTGTGTAGTGAGAAAATTGAGGGTAAAGAACCTATCCATGGGAGAAGTCTTTTCAAGACCAAATGTAAGATAGCTAGAAAATCGTGCAAGGTAATCGTTGATAGTGAAAGTTCAACAAATTTGGCATCAAAATAGTTGGTTACAAAGTTGTAGCTGTAGAGGTTGAGGCATCCTAAACCCCATCATGTTTCATGGATTAGGGATGAGTAGAAGATATTGGAATGTGAACAATGTGTTGTGAAATTAAAGATTGGATATTACTCTGACAAAGTTTTGTGTCATATTATACCTATGGATTGTTTTCATATTCTATTTGGTAGACCTTGAAAATATGATAAACATGTTGTGTGTGATGGAAGATTTAATCAATATACTATTTGGAAAAATGGAGTGATGGATACATTGATGCCTTTGATTGAATCTCCTGATGAGATAAATTATACTACTATGATAATTTGAATGGTTAATAGAAAAAAATTTGAAAAAGAGATGAAAAAGAACTTAGTATTTTTTCTATAAATCCTAGAGGGCCGTGTTTTTCTAGTAATGGTCGAGCGATAGAGTGTAGTATTGACCAAGCGATAGGTAAAGGTCAACCAACAAAAGATAATATAGGTCAAGTGACAACAAAATTTGATAGTTATAGCTGAGTGCCAACAAAAATTGAAAACTTGTTGAATGAGTACAAGGAGATTATTGTAGAGGATATTCCTGATGGTTTACCAATAGTAGGAAGCATAAGTCATTGTATGGATGTGATTCCTAGAGCTAGTTTTTTGAATAAAGCACCATATAGATTAACATCTATGAGAATGAAAAACTTAAGAAACAATAACAAGAATTGTTGCAGAAAGGTTTAATTAGAGAAATTTTGAGTCCATGTGTTGTACTTGTTGTATTATCACCTAAGAAAAATGGATAATGGAGAATGTGTATTGATTCTAGAGCTATTAACAAGATAAAAGTAGAGCACAACTTTCACATGCTAATGATGGATGACATAATGGATTTTTTGAGTGGAGAAGAATAATTTAAAAAGATTTATTTGAAGAGTGGTTATCATCAGATAAGAACTAGAGAAGGTGATGAATAGAATGCTTCTTTCAAGAAAAAAGTTGGTTTGTATGACTAGTTGGTTATGCCTTTTTGTTTCACTAATGCACCTGTTACATTCATGAGGTTGATGAATGAAGTTCTCAAGAGATTTTTGGAAAAAATTTTGATTGTTTACTTGGATGATATTATAATATTCACTAAAACCAAGGAAAAAAATCTTGAGCATGTTAGAAAAGTATTCCATAGATTGAAAAAAGAGAAGTTATTGAATAATTTGAAGAAGTGTTGATTTATGCAAGAAGAGATTGTGTATTTGGGATTTGTGATTTTAGATGATAGTTTGAGAATGGATCCTAAGAAGGTTAAAGTAATTTCAGAATGGACTACACCTAAAAATGTGTGTGAGGTAAGATCATTTTATTATTTGGATAGTTTCTATAGAAAGCTTATAAAGAATTTTAGTTCTATTTGTAATGCTATGAATGAGACTATGAGAGGAGATAAAAAAAAATTTCAAGTGGACAGATGGAGCTGATAAGAGTTTTGAGACTTCGAAACAAAATATTTCTTTGCTTGATTTCAATAAGCTATTTCAAGTTGAATGTGATGCAAGTGGTAGTGCAATAGGAGTTGTGTTGAGTCAAGAAAGTAAACTTGTTGCTTTCTTTAGTGAGAATTTGATTCTTATCAAATCCTTTGCATCAATCATCTTGATATTACACTCTAGGGTATATGTAAGATCATGGAGTGAAAAAATTGGAGTTTAAAAACATCTAAAAGCATTTCAAAATCTAATTTGACTTTTTTCCACCCATCCTAATACCAAGGAAAAAAGGTTAGGTGAAACCTTAATGTATATTTGATCTATTATTGGGTATATGATATGAAATCAGATACCCAAAACCTATTACTTTGAATTTACAAAATAATCAGAGAACAATTAATGCATTTGCATTTGGGTTTTGTTTGTGCTGCCTCCATTTCAAGTATTGGATATAGGAATGGGTATTAGATATAGCTAAGCTTTTTTTTTGTATTTTTTTATATTTTGAATGCATTTTAATATAAATTAGGTATTTTAAATAGAAATAGTTGAAAATCAAGTTTTTTTTTTAATAGAAATAGTTGAAATGTTGTTTTGAAATTTAATAGGTATGGCTTACCCAAATGATGACACTAACTGAGGAAAAAATGTTCCTTGAAACCCTCCACCAAACAACCAGTATCCCCTCAAAACCTTCCACCAAATGATCCCCTACCCTCTCAATACCCTCCTCAAATTGAAGATTTGATAGAAGAAAGTCTCATTAAACTGAGGGTTTTGCAAACCACATATAACAATATGCCTGCATTGGCTCCCATGTTATCCATGTTAAACACCATAGTGGATAATATTCAACCACTTACTAGTGAAAAAATGCTACTCTTCACTAGCATGAGCAAATGCATGCCATGTTTGATGTTGGATTGGACTAAGATGACATTGTGGCCCTAAACATAACTAAAGATGATATAGTTAACCTTTTTGTAGACCCAAAAATTGGTAAAATAGTAGACTGTAAAAAACCCAATATATCTATTAAATGGTGCAAAAATGAGGCTATACGTGCAAACTTTTAGGATCTTTCATGGATGGTTTTTTACAAACCTCCACACAAAGATTTAGAGGTTCTATTATGTTTCATTAAAAAATTGTATACCGAATTTGTGTTGCATCTCAAGGTGAACTACTAGAACATGAGGCCCAACATGGGTGTAGGAGGAGGAGCTCCTTAGGATAGACCCTTTACCCAATGGAGGAAAGCTAAGACTTTTGTCCCCCCAACTGATGTCTCACCTTTTCCTCTAGTAAAAGATCCTAATATCATTACAAATTCTAGCTCTTAGACTATTAGATCCATCCATAGATTGAGTAACCTATTGATATCCCAGGCTAGGTCATTGTTGCCTCCTTATGTTGATGATTCTAGCATGAGTTCATCATTGGAAAGCTCATCGCATGTTTGTGTGCCTAATTCTTGCATAATGTGCAATCATATTTGTTTTGGTCCCATAAGTGATCTTTTTTAGCACTAGTTTGTATTTATGGAGGATGATTCACCAGACATGTGTATAAAGGCTACACAACGTGATGTGTGAGAGGAGGGGCATGTAGAGGCATGGAATCTTTTTGTGTTGGTATGTGTATACATTTTTTTATGATGACATATGTGATTTAAGTTTAATCTTTATAATAGAGTAATTTTAACCCATATTGACTAATACATATATGTGATCTTCATTCATGTTTAGTTGATGACTGAGGAGGAGCTCAGATAGGTTGATAATCTCATGCTCTCAACTATTTCATTTGGTCTTGTGACATATATGGTACAATATGTTATGTTCTCATTGTTTTTATATTTCATATTGGATCTTATATGGTTTCTAATCTTTATTTTCTCTTGCACGTACCACTTATCATTGCAGGGTGGAGTGCGAGGGTGAGGCAGAGCCCATTGACAAGGGAAACGTAATTAGGTTCTTTTAAAGTGATTAAATATCAATGTATTCTTGTAAAATATTTTTTCTAATGAAATTTAATTGCATTCTTTATTGTATAGGGCATGGCTATTGGTGATGAATCCAAGAAGATTTAGCATCACAGACCCTTTGGCATTTCCATTTATAGTGATAGCCCCATCATATATATAAGTATCATTTATTTGTTATTTTCCTTATTTTCATAAAAAAAAATCAAAATTTATTTCCATGATATCAACAACTAGGATTTTGTATCTCATAGGATACACCTAGCGTGTAGGAGGTTGGATGTCAAAGTTTTGTATCTTTGCTCACGCAACCATTATATCTAGAGGAGTTGACAGATGTAAGTTTTAGTTTGAATTCTTCATTATATGTTATAAATTTAGTATGATATGAATAATAATATTATATTTGAAGTTTTAGATCAATATGACAACCATACTTGAACATATTTAGGCCACAATCAATGAGCTTCAAGCATTGTCGAGGATATATGAGAGGACTCCTGACTGCCGTAGGAGGTTGATGAGAGAGATATTTATGATGAAAGTTTAATATTATAAATCTTCATTAAAAAAAGGATCATTATGCATTTAAGTAATTCAATGTTAGATACATAGAATCATATAAATTTAGTATTCTAACTTTGGGTTTTCATTTTTTGTTTATGTAGGAGGCATCCAATCCACCTAGTTCAGTGAAAAGGTTGCATTTTGATAATTTTCTAGTAGCATAGGATAGTATAGTTGTCATAGGATACATCATGAGACATTTTGAGATGGCTTATGCCATATAATATACATAAACATTGATACTATACACATTTCAATGGCCTGATTAGCCACATTTTATATATGGATTTATGTATTTTGATATATATTTGCATAATTTGTCTAGATACATGTACTTTGATATATATATATATATATATATATATATATATTCCATTTATGTACACAATGATATGCATATTAATTTACTATAGTATTGTTTAATTTTATTGTGGATCATGTGCATTGTTCATGTTTATGGAATATCATTCATTTTGATCATGTTTGTTATATTTGATTCAGATATAATATTTTGTTAAGAATATTATAAAAACCTTTATTATCAATTTTGATGCAATTTTTAATTTGAAATGATCTCTACAATCCCTTAATATGTCTACAATAAGCCAAATCCATGGCCAATTTGGTCTTAGGAGCCCATCTTTGGTGTTATGAGATGTTTTAGTATGTGCTAGTCGCAAACATTTTTGGGGCTCTATGATCAAAATAGGGGTGTCACTAGGTGCCACTAGGTTATTGTAGACCTTGACATGATCATCTTGTAGCATTCTACTTTTCACCAATAGTCCTCAATGAGCTTCAAGTTACGACCCTCAAAAGATCATCCTCCAAACACACTTAGAGCACCTCTTTAGTACTAGGTGGTCGTGAATGTTGGAGGCTCTCCATAGCCAGAATAAGGGTATCACTATGGTTTACTTATCCATCTAGAGCTAATGGTGTTGACAATTTGTTGCCAAGATCAACAGTTTCAAAGTTGTGTAGTGATGCACCAATGAACTGAGGCACACTACAAGTTTTGGCATCGAGTGAGATTGTTGTACCAAATCCAAATGGAATGTGATCACTTCAAAATGAGACAAGTTATTGTAGGCCTCATTATGACTATCCTATAGTATTTGAATTTTGACCCATAGCCTATTAGTTTGTGGTGACTGATCAGGAAAGTACTATACATACTTCATAAATTCTTTGAAGTTCAGGGCATCACCCAATTTTTTTTTTGGGGTAATGGTCGATGTTGTGGTTAACATATGGCCGACATGTTGTAACCCTAAAGTAGCATAAAATACTTGTATAAAAGGGTTTAGGGTTAGGTATTTTTTATTAAGTTGTGATGCAAAATTGGTTCTTGCAGTGGTATTAAGCTATAAGGGATTGCAAATTATGATTAGGTTGTAATCACTAGATTTTAATAAGATCAGACTTGCTATTTGGTGGGCATAGCCTAGGGATTGGGTGAACCATGTTAAATCTTGGTGCCTTGTGTTCTTTTTTTGTGTGATCTATTATTTTTTTATTATTGGTTATATTTGCATGTAATTGTTAATTTTTTTTGTGGTTTAATCCTAACAAATGGTATCAGAGCAAGGTTGTCTTTTAGTTATCCTCTGTAAGAAAGTCTCACAATTTAGTGGGAGTCTCATGGTTGAGTGTGAGTGATGAAAAACAAGGGTAAGATGAGGGTTGATAGGTTTAATGGGAAAAACTTTCAATTATGGAAGATGCAAATGAAAGAATATCTTTATCAGAAGGATTTATGGAAGCCATTAGAAGAAAAAGCCAAGAATCAGGGATCTATGTCAAATGATGAATGGGATCTTTTAGATATAAAGGAACTTGGAAGAATTTAGTTATGCCTGGCACCATTAGTGGCATTTAATATTATAAAAGTGAAGATGACAGAAGAGTTAATGAAAACCCTAGCGACACTATATGAGAAGCCCTTCGCTTCAAACAAGGTATTTATCATGAAGTGTTTATTTAATATAAAAATGGCAGAAGGTGGATCTATTGCATATCATTTAAATGAGTTTAATACTATTAATAGTCAATTATCTTCTATGGGTATAAATTTTGATGAAGAAATTAGGGCTCTCTTGATTTTGCGTTCTTTTCCTAAAAGCTGAAATGGCTTGGTAATGGTTGTGAGTAATTTTGTTCCTGGATCTAGTACCCTAAAATGTTAAGATATGATCGGTGTTTTTTTGAGTGAGGAAACTCATAGGAAATCATCAAGTGGATGTACATCAGGAAGTGCTTTGAATGAACAAAGTAAGGGTAGAACAATTGAGAGAGGAAGCAATTCTAAAAATTGTGGGAAATCAAGAGGAAAGTCAAAGGGGAAGAGGTCTCAATCGAGAGGACCGAAAAACTACTGGTACTATGGGAAACCAGGTCATAAAAAGAAAGATTGTTGGAATTGAAAGAAAAAAGAAGGAGATAAATCAAATGGAGACAAGGAGGCAAATGTGGTAAGTAACAAATCCGAAGAGGATGCTTTGCTTCTATCTTTAGAAAGTGTTGATGATTCATGGGTTTTATATTCTAGTGCTTCATTTTATGCTACACCTCATAGAGGTTATTTCATTGATTATGTCCAAGGGGATTTTTGGCTCATTTATTTGGGGGATAGTGAACCCTATCAAATTTTTGGAAAGGGAAAAATTAAGATTAAGTTGCAGAATGGGAATCATTGGCTACTACATGAGGTAAGATATGTTCCAAGGCTGAGTAGGAATTTTATTTCACTAGAAAAAGGTGTGAAAGTAGGCACCTTATATCTTTGTACAGGTCATATTGTTCCTTCTACTTTGATTGTTTTAGAGAAAAATGAATGTTTAGGAACAATTGCTATAGTTGAGCAGGGAGAACAAATAGCTGCCATAGATTCTGATATAGTGTTGCGGCACAACAGACTTGGGAACATGAGTGAGAAAGGTATGAAAGTACTTCATTCAAAGAAATTTTTACTAGGTCTAAATTGTGTTAATATGAATTTTTTTGAAAGTTACATGTATGGAAAACAAAAGAGTGAGTTTTTTAAAGACTAGGAAGGAAAACAAAAAGGAGAAATTAGAGCTTGCACATACTGATGTATGGGGACCAGCTCATGAATCTTCCCTTAGAGGATCTCATTATTATGTTACATTTATTGATGATGCAACTAGAAAAGTATGGATTTATTTCCTTAGACAAAAATCTGATGTATTTTAAACTTTTAAAAAATGGAAATGCTTGGTTGAAAATGAGACTGCTAAGAAATTAAAATGTCTCAGATCTAATAATGATGGTGAGTATTGCAGTCATGAATTTAAATATTATTGCTCCACTAATAATATTTGTAGATAGAAAACTATTCCAAGGACTCCACAGAAAAATGGAGTGGCTGAATGCATGAACAGGGTTATAATGGAATTTGTAAGGAGCATGAGTTTGCATGTTGGGTTACCCTTACACATGTGGGTGAAGGCATCAATACTGCTATATATTTGATTAATAGAGATCCCTCTACTCCTTTGGGCTATGGTATTCTAGAGGAAGCATGTATTGGTGATGCAGGAGCATCTTGCATGGAAAAATTATTGAAAAAAAAAAAAAAATTCTAGAGGAGAGAGAAAAGTGACAAAAATTAGAGGAGAAAAAATTAAAAAAAAAATAAATCGAAAAAAGGAGAAAAGAAAGAAAAAGAGAATTTCTATTTTTGAGGTGCATAGGTGGCATAATAGAAAAAATAAAAAATAAATGGTTGTCATTCCATTTATCGAGGTGTGTGGGTAGAATTCTAGAAAGTTTTGAATATTGTAGAAAGTTGTGGATATTGTAGAAGGTTATGGAAGTTGTAAAAGGTTGTGGATATTGTGTAGGAGGAATTCTAGAAGGTTGTGGATAAGCCATGCATGGGGTGGTAAGTGCCTATTTAAGCAAGGCATATGAGCATTTCTAATAAAGCTAAAGCAGTAGCTTGAGAGGTGGAAGCTCAAGGGGAAGCTTGAGGAGTAGAAGCTCAAGGAGAAGCTCAAGGAGGAGAAGCTCAAGAAGGAGAAACTTGAGAAGTGGAAGCTTTGGAAGGAAAAGCTTGAATATGTGAAAGTTGGAAGGTGTGAAAGAGAGGAGAAAGTGAAGAGTGAGTTCTCCTGAGTCTGTAGATAGAGCGCCGAATGTGAGGCAGTTTATAACAGGATTGTGATGGAGTTGTGAGTGTGTAGACAGAGCACCGAATGTGAGGCAGTTTACACTTGGATCTTGGATTAAGTTTGTGAAAAGAGCTAGTGACTGCAGTTTAGAAACAAGAAGGTTGCTTGGTGGCTTGCGAGCATAAGTTGAGATCTCAAAGGTTTCTACCAGAGTGTGGATTTGGACTAGAGTGTTGCATTCTTGGTTGTGAGTTGGTAAGGGTGGTGTAGCCCTTTGTGAGTGGTATCAGTGCGTACCTTCATCAAGTGGTATCAGAGTGTATCATCATCAAGTGGTATCAGAGTAGACCTTCATCAATGGTATCAGGGCAGGAGTTCCTGAATGTACAAGAAAATCACTGAAGTGTGAGGCAATTTGTACCAGGACCTTGGTTGGCTGAAGTTTATTAGAGCAAGAGTTCCTAAGTGTACAAGCAGATCGCCAAAGTGTGAGGCAGTTTGTACCAAGACCTTGGTTGGGTGAAGTTTATCAAAGCAAGAGTTCCTGAGTGTACAAGCAGATCGTTGAAGTGTGAGGTAGTTTGTACCAAGACCTTGGTTGGGTGAAGTTTATTAGAGTGGGAGTTCCTAAGCATGTAAAAAGATCGCCAAAGTTGAGGCAGTTTGCAACAAGACCTTGAGAGGACATACAGATTGATCGATGGATGTAGAGATGGAAGACTGGACTTATTCAGGCATGATCATAGAGAGCTGGTGGATTGCAAATTCATTGTCCTAGACTTGTGATGTGGTTTTTGATTGTTCGTGCGAGGTGGCAGGTTGTGATCTGACTTGCAAACAATTTGGTTGTCACAAGGAGCATGGGAAGGATTTGTTGCAGACGGTTTACGAAGATCTTGACAGATGGCTCCAAGAGGATTGGACCCTAAGATGATTGCAAAAATTCATGATATAGTGGAGAGAAATTTTTCTAAGATGTTTTCTCGATTGGATGCTAGATTGGTTGATCAAGCTAAGAAGATCAAGGTGGAAGAGGATGGTTTTGTTGATCAGATTGTAGAGTCTGATGCAGAATTTGCACAGCAACTAGAGGTTGTTGTTGAAGATATTCCTAATGTTGTTGATGTTGGGGTGGAGATTGGTTTTCATGATCAGTTGGTTGAGTCTAACATGGAGACTATAGAGCATTTGGTTGTGGATGATCTAGTTAATGTTGGTGGTAACTTGTATGTTGCAGAGCACTCGGTTGTGGGTGATCCAGTTGTTGGAGGTGAGTTATGTATTGCAGAGCATCTAGTTGTGAGCAATGAGGTTGCTAGTGTTGAGCATTTGGAATGTGTTGATGGAGATCTACATGTGGCTGTTGATGTGGGGTTTGTTGCTATGGGTGTGAATTCACTAGTTGCTAATGTGAAAGGGAGTTTGGTAATGAAGCATTATGTTCAGTTTGTTCCTAGGAATGAGCATGTTGATTGGATGTTTGAGATTCTGGTGTTTGATAGAGTGATGCAGATGTGGAATATTTGCATGGTGGTTTTATTGTCCCTATTGAGGTGGAAACCTTTAGTGAAGATGAAGATGGTTGTAGATCTTTCCTTTTGGCATTAAGGTGTGGGACACACTTTTCTATCTATTGGGGGAGTTTGATGCAGGAGCATCTTGCATGGAAAAATTATTGAAAAAAAAAAAAAATTAGAGGAGGGAGAAAAGTGACAAAAATTAGAGGAGAAATAATAAAAAATAAAATAAATGGAAAAAAGGAGAAAAGAAAGAAAAAGAGAATTTATATTTTCGAGGTGCATAGGTGGCATAATAGAAAAAATAAAAAATAAATGGTTGTCATTCCATTTATCGAGGTGTGTGGGTAGAATTCTAGAAAGTTATGAATATTGTAGAAAGTTGTGGATATTGTAGAAGGTTATGGAAGTTGTATAAGGTTGTGGATATTGTGTAGGAGGAATTCTAGAAGGTTGTGGATAAGCCATGCATGGGGTGGTAAGTGCCTATTTAAGCAAGGCATATGAGCATTTCTAATAAAGCTAAAGCAGTAGCTTGAGAGGTGGAAGCTCAAGGGGAAGCTTGAGGAGTAGAAGCTCAAGGAGAAGCTCAGGGAGGAGAAGCTCGAGAAGGAGAAACTTGAGAAGTGGAAGCTTTGGAAGGAAAATGTTGAATTTGTGAAAGTTGGAAGGTGTGAAAGAGAGGAGAAAGTGAAGAGTGAGTTTTCCTGAGTTTGTAGACAAAGCATCGAATGTGAGGAAGCTTACAACACGATTGTGATGGAGTTGTGAGTGTGTAGATAGAGCATCAAATGTGAGGTAGTTTACACTTGGATCTTGGATTAAGTTTTTGAGAAGAGCTAGTGACTTCAGTTTAGAAAAAAGGAGGTTGCTTGGTGGCTTGCGAGAATAAGTTAAGATCTCAGAGGTTTCTACTAGAGTGTTGCATTCTTGGTTGTGAGTTGGTAAGGGTGGTGTGGCCCTTCATCAGTGGTATCAGTGCATACCTTCATCAAGTGGTATCAGAGCATATCATCATCAAGTGGTATCAGAGAGGACCTTTATCAATTGGTAAGAAGGTGAGTTATTCTTTTCTCAAAATCTTCAGTTGTGAAGCATTTGCTCACATAGATTCTGAAAATAGAACCAAGCTGGAAGCTAAGTTTAAGAAATGTATATTTGTTGGATATGGCATTAATGAATTTGGTTATAGGCTTTGGGATTTTGAAAATCATAAAATTGTAAGAAGCAAGGATGTCATATTCAATGAGAAAGTGTTGTACAAAGATCTATTGTAGCAACATGAGAAGAAAGAAGATGATTATGTAGTACTGGATGATACTCCAAAAGATGATGTTCTAGCCATTCCTCATGATGTGCGAAAACCACAAAAACAAATACCACACACACTAGTGAATGTTGGATGATCAACAAGGAAAGTTAGACCTCCACAAAGATTTTCTCCCTCTTTGTATTCAATTTTACTTACTGATGTTGGTGATCCTTAATGTTATGATGAAGCTGTGTAGGTGGATACTAAGATTCAATGGGAGTCTGCAATGAAAGATGAAATGGACTCTTTGCTGAAGAATAAGACATGAGATTTATGCAAGTTGCCTATAGGTAAAAAGGCTTTACATAATAAGTGGGTTTATAGGTTAAAAGAAGAGGATGGAGGTAAGAAAATATTTAAAGCTAGGTTAGTTGTGAAAGGATTTGCATAGAAAAAGGGCATTGATTTTGATGAGATATTTTCTCCTATTGTTAAAATGACTTCTATCCATATTGTTTTAAGTCTTGTGGCTACTGAAGATTTGCATTTAGAATGGCTTGATGTTAAAATAGCCTTACTTCATGGTGATTTTGGTGAAGAGATATATATGGCTCAGCCATAGGGATTTGCAATCAAAGGTAAGGAGAACTTAGTGTGCAAATTGAAGAAAAGTTTATATGGCTTGAAGCAAGCACCTCAGCAATGGTATCTAAAATTTGATAGTTTTATGCATGAGCATGGATATAATAGGTGTCATTTAGATTATTGTGTTTTTTTAAAGTGTTTGGATGATGATAGCTACATTATTTTATGTTTATATGTTGATGATATTCTTGTAGCTATGTCTAACATGGATCATATTAAGGGGCTCAAATGTAAGTTAGCACATGCATTTTCTATGAAGGATTTTGGGGTAGCCAAAAAAATCCTTGGTATGAAAATTTGTAGAGATAGAAAGAATAGGAAATTGACACTATCTTAGGCTAATTATGTGGAGAAGGTGTTGCAATGTTTCTTTATGGAGAATGTTAAAGATGTCAGCACACCTTTATCTGATCATTTGAAGTTGACTAAGGAGATGTGTCCCAAGACACAAGAAGAGGAGGATAAGATGTCTAAGGTATCCTATGGTATGCACGAGGCTAGATATTGTACATGTAGTAGGAGTTGTTAGTAGGTATATGAGTCATCTAGGAATTGACTATTGGAATGCAGTAAAATGGATTCTCAAATATTTGAGAGGCACATCCATTAATTGTTTACATTTTGGGGGCTCTACTATTAATTTAAAGGGCTACGTTGACTTAGATTTGGCAGGGGATATTGATACTAGGTGAAGTATTGTAGGTTATGTCTTTACTATTGGTGGGGCAGCTGTGAGCTGGGTTTCTAGGTTACAAAAGATTAATGCTTTATCCACTATAGAGGTAGCCAAGGAAATGATATGGCTTCAATTCTTCTCAGAAGAATTGGGACATCCTTAGAAGGATAATTATTTGTTCACAGATAGTTAGAGTGTCATTCATCTTGTAAAGCATTCAACTCTACATTCAAAGACCAAACACATACAGTTGTAGTAACATTTCATTTGGTCAGTTTTGGAGGATGAACAGTTAAAGCTGGAGAAGATATATACCAATGATAATCTAGTAGATATGTTGACAAAGGTAGTAACAAGAGAGAAGTTGAACTCCTCTTTAGCTTCGGTTGGTCTTCTAGATTGAACATGAATAAAAGAATAACATACTCTAGGGTGGTTTGATCTAGTGGGAGCCCCATGTGGTAGTGGTATTGCTATAGGATCAGTCTCCAAGTGGGAGATTATTGTTTAGTGTGGAGCCTGATCAGTCCCCAAGTGGGAGATTGTTAGTTTGTGGTGATTGATTAGGAAAGTATTGTACATACTTCATACATTGTGGCTGACATATGGCTGACATGTTGTAACCCTAAAGAGGCATATAATACTTGTATAAAAGGGCTTAGGGTTAGGTATTTTTCATTAAGTTGTGATGCAAAATTGGTTCTTGCGGTTGTATTGAGCTATAAGGTATTATAGATTGTAATCAGGTTGTAATCACTGGATTGTAATGAGATTGGACTTGTTGTTTGGTGGACATAGCCCAGGAATTGGGTGAACCACATTAAATCTTGGTGCCTTGTGTTCTTTTTTTGTGTGATCTATTATTTTCTATTACTAGTTTTATTTGCATGTAATTTTTATTTCTATTTGTGATTTGATCCTAACATAGCCCCCACAAGCTCCAAGTTACAACCCTCAGAAGATCAACCTCCAAATGTACTTAGGGCACCTTGGAAACTCTCTAGTTAGGGTGGCTATGAATGTTGAAGGCTCTCTATAGCCAGAGAAAGGGTTTCACTAGTTTTCACACACCCATCTAGAGCTAATAGCACTGACAATTTGATGCCAAGATTAGTGGTTTCAAAGTTGTGTAGTGATGCACCAATGAATTGATACATACTGCAAGTTTTGGCATTTAGTGAGATTGTTGTGTTGAATCCATACTTATTATGATCACTATGAAATGAGATAAATTATTGTAGGCCTTGTAATGACCATCCTGTGATGCATTGAGCAAGATCATTGTGCCAAATCTAAATAAAATGTGATTTCTCCAAAATGAAATAGGTTATTATAGGTCTAAACATGACCATCCTATAGCATTTAACATTTCACTAATAGCCCCCACAAGCTCCAACTTATGACCCTCAAGAAGAGATTGATCTCCAAACACACTTAGAGCACCTTGGAGACTCTTCAATACGGGTGGGTGTGAAGGTCGTGGGATCTCTGTGGCTAAAAAAAAGGTGTCACTAGGGTTCACCTACCTATCTAGAGCTAATGGAACTGATGATTCAATGTCAAGATTAGTGGTTTTAAAGTTGCACAATGATACACCAATAAACTAAGGTACATTGCAAGTTTTGGCATCGAGCAAGATCACTGTGCGAAATCCAAACAAAATGTGATCTCTCCAAAATGAGATAGGTTATTATAGGCCTTAGCATGACCATCTTGTAGAATTTTATATTTCACTAATAGCCCCCATGAGCATCGAGTTATAACCCTCAAAGTATTGACCTCCAAATGCACTTAGAGCACCTTGGAGACTCTTCAGTATAGGGTGGTCACAAATGTTGGAGGCTCTCTATGGTTGGAACAAGGGTATCACTAGGGTTCACCCACCCATCTAGAGTTGATGATGTTGATGATTTGATGCCAATATCAACAATTTCAAAGCTTTGTAGTGATGCACTAATAAACTAAGGCACACTACAAGTTTTGACATCGAGCGAGATCATTGTGCCAAATACAAACAAAATTTAATCTCTTAGAAATGAGATCAAGGTTATTGTAGGCCACAACATGTCCATCCTATAGAATTTAATGTTGCACCAATATCCCCCATGAGCTCCAATTGATGACCCTCAGAATATCAACCTCCAAGCACACTTTGAGCACCTTGGAGACTCTTCAGTACAGGGTGGTTGTGAACATTGGAGGTTCTCCATGGCTAGAACAAGGGTGTCACTAGAGTTAGTATTGAGTAAAAATAATATTTTTTGGTTCCCTCAAGTTTTTGGCATTGATAATTGTGCAAGCTTGGTGTTATTATTAAGTAAAAAGTTAAAAAAATTATTTTTTAGCTCCCTCCACATAAATTACATTAAGTAAAAATATCTTTGTTTCTTACTTTAAATCAACAAGTTTACATTTACAATAGCTCAAGTGTTTCATTAGTATTACATCAATACACAATTACCAAAAATCATAGTGTCAAAAATTGTAGAGTCAAAAATTGGAGTGCCAAAAATTATAGTGTCAAAAATATAATAGAATTTTCTTCATGTTGCTCCTTATTTAGTTATTATCTTCATGCATGGATACTCTTCATAATGTACCTAGTGTCAAAAATTGTAGTGTCAAAAATTAGAATAGTTTTTTCTTCATTTTGCTCCTTATTTAGTTTATATCTTCATGCGTGGATACTCTTCATGATGTAGCTACATTCCAATATCATAAAAAATATTAGTAAATAATCATATTAAGAAAGATAATCATCAGTTCACAAAATCATTATGAAAATAAGAACATAAGAAGTAAATATATCTAGTTGAGTGTTCTTGTAGGGTCCTTTCTATATTTAGGGTCTCTAATAGGGCTTTCTAAAAAAAATTAGTAATAGTAAAAAATTATTTTATTTTTGGTCTTCCTTCATGGTTCAAAAACTTCACATTTTTTGCTATAATAAGATGCAAAAATATGAGAATTGTTTTGTGGTTCTGATAGTCTTTGAATGTAGGAATTTCATTCCTTCTAAGCATATATATTTGCAGCCATGTTCCAACAACAACAACTAAACCATTAGGATATGTGAATCCATCATCATCTGTGATTGATTACGAAAGCTTTTCTTTACCTTTTACACAACATGCTAACCAATAATCTAATTTCTCATCATTCCCCTATGCTGCAACCAATGCAAAGCCATGTCTTGCTTGAAGAAGATCTAATAGATGGTTATGCTCAACTAAACTTTCCATGTCATTATTTCTAATAGAGGGTATGATATAAAATGGAGTAAGATATTGTGGAGCCCATGCGTCCACCCATTTACTTGACTCACAATGATTCCAATCACACCTGAAAACAACTAAGACAAAAGCAAGCTAGTTGTCATATCCAATGGTTCCTATACTAGAATCAGAGCTCCAAAATGAATACATTTTTTATGAGTCTAATTGTAGCACAATCTAATCTATCACCTATGGAACCTTCCTTAACTAACCAAAATATTTTTCATACTGCTGAATCAAGATTCCCCCTCTATGATAATGTTGAACTGTACTAATCAACAATGCTATGAGCATCAAGTAGCTCTTTTCTCAATTTTTTCAATCTCTCCTTAACTAGAGCTCTCTTCACACATGCCCCTGCTCCATCAATTTCCCCTTTCCCATGGTTGGACCAAAAAAAAATCCAAATATGAGGCACCCCCCTCTGTAAATGTATCCTACACAACCAATAAAACATGTGAGAATTCTTGAATTGACTAGTGCAATTATCTGACCAAATGATATGTCTATCCATAGAAATTTCATTTTCCTAAAAGAAATTAGAATAATTCACAAAATAATGTTGCACAAACTCATGAGAGTGAGATTTATCACCACTAATGTAAAAATGGTACTCTCTAATAATCTTCTAATTATCTTCTACACTATTAGGGGCATGTCTATATGTTATGTAGACAAAAATAACAATCTAAATGAAGTTGTAATACTGAGATTGTGTCTCATTTTGGGGCTGCAATGTGTAGTTCTCTACAAATTCAGCAACTGATATAATAGTTCCAATGGGAAAAGTCTCCTTGAACATTCTAGATTGTTCATCCAAGCATTGAAACCTATGACTATGCCTTGCATACTTGTAGAAAAGATTTGTCTCTCTAATCTAAAATAAAACTAGCCACACTAATTTCTTTTACAACTAGTTCACATCTAGAACCCTCACCTCCACTCTTCAATGTGTATTTCACCATTCCATATACCATTTTTTTTTACTATTTTCATCCAAGCTCTTCTTCACACCACTCATGGAAACATGTATCAAACTTGGATAAGCTACCACATGTTGAACACTTCTCTTTTAACAAAGCATTTCTATAAAAGAATCAACCATCAAGTCTTGGTCATAAAAAATGATCTAGCAAGTTTCTTGATGATTTTGGAAGTGCACTAGCACCATAATTTTTCAACATTCATTTACTATGAAAGGTAAAATAGATGGAGCGTAATAGTTTATGGTGCTAGAAAACTTCACATGATATTTGAAAAAACATATATTTTGAATTTTAAGTGGCACAAAATAAAATGGCTTCAAGGATTCAAAAGCCTTTTGTGATATATGCAATCTTGGACGATTCTCTCTAAATTCTTTGAAAAAAATAGATTGACTTACCTCCAAATAATGTTAAGGATGTGGTGTACATTCTCTAATGCTAATTCTCAAATTCAACATGTCTTTAAAACTGGGTGATACTCTTGAGCTAGAGTGCCAAAACTATGTGATATGTTGCTTCACATCATTAGTTAGCTTCTTATCAAAACATGGAAGTCTCCCACCAAGAGCCCATGTATCATTTTGATGATGATAATCAATTATCTCTCATCTATGAAGTGCTCTTCTCAAACTAGTATGATTTAGGTTCAAGTCAATACAAGTTTTTCTCATATGTCTATGCTTTCTCAAATTATGACTTACCAAAGAGGTTGTAATAACCCTTCGAGCATCTCTCTTATTTGTCTCCCTACTATTTTCTCCAATGCTATTGAGAGCACTAAAAAAATTCTTCATAATAATGGTATTTCATTCCATTTTTTTATTGACATGAATATGTTAGAAATGCATTAGAATAAGTAAGAGGGGGGGTAAATCAATTATTCAAGGTCCAAATATCCTAATAAAACTTTTTCACTAAGTATAGTGAGCCCATTAAACTAACCATGCATCTAAGCTAAACATTCTTCTTACCAAGTTACATATAAATCAACATGCAAGAATAAGACATGAAAAATCAACACATGACATAGTGATTTATGTGGAAACCTAATTTGGAAAAAACCACCAATAACATGCTACTCCTTTCTCACTCTTATGAAGTGATGCCCTATAAAAGGAATACCCTATTAAAGGCTACAAACCACACTATTAAATGTGACTCAGTTAAGGGATTTCAACCACCCTATTAGAAGTGGGCCTAGTTCAAGGACTTTAGAACATTCACTTGGAATGTCACCCTGTTAAAAGATTTACAAAATGGTTGTTAAACCAACCTAAGTCCATAGGATTTTTCCCTAGTTGATACAATTTCTAGAGAGTAACAATAAGGGCTTTTTGATCTGATAAAACTCACAACATAACTTGCAGATTTTAGATCTCAATTTAGTTCACAAATTTTCTTGGCTTACAACCTCTGCAACTCTGATAGCTTTTCCCTCTTTCAAGTTTTTTCTTCTTGAGTCTCCATGCTTGTTGTACTAGTTAAATATCCCCTATAGCCACCTATCAAAGTAGAGTCTTTGTGCTCTGTTCTTCCCTCTCGATACCTTTTCCTTGACACCACAAACTCTCTCCAACCTCTCTTGCTTCTTGACCTATAACTCCTTAAACAAGAGTTTGGAGTACTTTTCCACTCTAATTTTATCGCTCTTATTTTGGGTTCAAATGGATTATGTAAGATACAATGAATCTTCCTATAATATTTTTTCTTTTAGAAACATCATGTGGAATCTACATGTATCCACCTAAAAGCAGTTTATGTAGAATTCTGTACCACTAGCTCATCATCCTTATCTTCCATCTGGTTCACAAAATTCAAGGTAAAAAACTTATCATCTTAGATCTAGTGAATCTTTGACTTTTAAAATAATGCACCAACTTGCCACTATTTACTTTTTGATCCTTAGCACATATTGTGTTACTTGGCATGCACTGTGGATTCACTCAGAGTCAACTAAGTTTTATTGATGCTTGACACCTATTACATTCTGTCTAGCTTGGCACCTGAACTTTCTTAACACCTTCTGTTTCACTCAACACACACTAGAATTTGCATTTCTTCAGCACTTACTGATAATCTACTTAGCATAAACTAACTTTCTCGGCACCCACTAATGAATTTAGTCAAGCTTTGCAGACAACTTTGTTACAACTTATTCTTCTAGAGTTTCTAAGTGTAGCCAACCTCTGTATCTTCAAGTGCATTATCAATACATCATTTTACTATTGTCTTAACTTATCCTTGTACTTCATTAAAAAATCATAACTCAACCTTTCCCTTAAGTGCTTTCGTTAGATCTTATTGATTAAATCATCTTCATCAATCAACTAAGTAATAGTACTTGGATCTTATAAGCAATTGTCATTCCAACAAATAGCAAGTTTGACATTAGTGACAAAACAATGATTGAAAAAAATCTTTATCAAAAATCTCCCTTCTTCTCAACAATCTCCCTTCTTCCATAGTGATCTTTTCAATAAGATTTCAACAATCTCCCTCTTTGGCATTAATGGCTAACCAAACTAATCAACCAAGTTATCAAAATGCTAACTAGGTTAAAATAGTAAGCCAAATGCCAAAAGGAAAAACTTTGTATCCAAAATTATCCTTTCGATCGACAACTATGAATTTCTTATGACTCCCTTTGAATTTTGAGTGACTTTTAATTTCTTCCTCTAAATTCTATAAGACTCCCTCTTTCAAAGTATTAGGAATATATCTTTTGTTGATACACTATCTTCTCTTTTGTTCTAATCCCTCTCTAATCTTGTCATTGTGATTGATTTCTATTTTTCTTTTTTTCATTCTCTTAGTTTCTATTTCCTTCTTCCTTTCTGCTATTTCTTCCTTTACACATTTGATCCTATAGATTTGATCATTTTCTACTATTTCTCCCTCTTTGAAAACAATTCCAAAGACATATTATGTCAACATCTTATCATGCAAGTGTAGCATTTGTAGGAAGTCCAATTTCTCCCTCTATCACCTTGCCTATGACTAATTTGGAATTTTAGTATTTTAATTACTTTAGGTAAAACTTAAAGTAAGTATCCTCTGCATTAATTTATATCATTTCAGCAATACTCTCATTTTATGCAAGGCAGTCTTGTTGTTAATTACATAACCTTGTATAGGGGTATCACCCCTAATTTACCTCTAAGATACTCAAATACATCTCTAGATAATGATTTTTTGAAGATGTCAGTGATTTGTTCCCTTGAGTTGACATATTCCATCTTCACTTGTTTTTCTTCCACCAATTCTCTTATATAGTGATACTTAATTGCAATGTGCTTTTTTTTAGCATACATCACAAGATTATTTGATATGTTGATGACACTTGTGTTATTACAATAGAGTATCACAAGTTCAATCATCTCTTCCTTTATACCTTTCAATAGGTGCTTAATCCATACAATATTGGTGCAGTTGATGGCAACAGTGACATACTCAGCTTTAACTATGGACTGTGAGGTACAACTTTTCTTTTTGCTAGTCAAAGTGACTAATATTTTACCTAAGAAGAGTGCTCCTCCACTAGTGCTTTTTCTATCATCTATATTACCTCCCCAATCTACATCAATGTAGGCATTCAACTCAAACTTTTCAGCCCTCTTATAGTATAAGCCAAAGTGATCTATTCCTTTTAGGTACCTCATTATTATTTTTACTACCATAAGATGATTTTCTCTTGGGTTTGTAGAAAATTTTGCCACTATTCCAATAGATAATGTAATGTTTAGTCTACTATGTACAACATACTGTAACTTTCCAATCATTGATCTATACATTGTCTGATTTACTTTAGCTAATTCATTATTCTTAGATAGCTTATGTCTTGTTACTATTGGTGTACTGACTAGTTTTGAATCCTATAAGCCAAATGTTTTGGGTATCTCCTTGATATATTTTGATTGAGTCACAAATATGCCATGTTTTAGTTGATGTACTTGCAATCCAATAGAGAATTTTATTTCCCACATCTCAAACTCATGTTTCATCTAATCAGCAAAATCTTTGCATAGTGCATCTTTTCCTCCAAATATTATATCGTCAACAAAGATTTTAAATATTAGAATGTCTTTACCTTTTTTTGTCTTGATATACAGGTTGTTATTGTCATTTGTACTATCAAATCCTATCTTCACAAGATATTTTTGAAGTCTCTCATACCACACTCTAGGCATTTGTTTTAGACAATAGAGGGCTTTATGCAGTTTTCAAACTATATCCTTGTTTTTATCATCAACAAATCCCTCTAGTTGTTCTATATAGACTTCCTCTTCCAGTATACCATTCAAAAAAATAGACTTTACATCCATTTGATAGACTTTAAAACCTTTGTAAGCAGCATATGCAAGTAAAGTTCTTACTCCTTCCATCCTTGTAATAGGGGCAATTGTTTCCCCATAGTCTAGTCCTTCTTCTTGTGCATAACCTTTACAAACTAGTCTGGCCTTATTTCTTGTGATCTCACCATTCTCATCTAGCTTGTTCCTAAATACCCACTTGGTACCAATCACATTCTTATCAGCCAATCTTGGAGCTAAGGTCCAAGTTATGTTCTTCTCTATCTGCTCAATCTCTATATCCATAGCTTTACACCAATTATCATCTTGTAGTGTATCATTCACTATTTTGGGTTCAATCTTGCTTAGCAGAAATGATTCATTTCTTAGTCTGTTTCTTGTCATTGGTCTAGCTTCCTCATCACCAATGATTTTATCAGTAGGGTGATGTCTTCTCACATACTTGGATAGCCTTGGTTCTTTTTTTATCTTTGATCTTTCAACTTCAGAGTCATTGTGCACATCTCTTTCAGGTAGCTCATCATCTCTTTCCTGTGTACTGATTTCAAAATCAGAATGTGCATATTCTTCATTCTGTAACTCATCTATTGAATGCAACTCAACATTCATTCATTGTGACTTGATACATACTAAAACTTGTTGCCAATTCCCAACTTGATTAATAGCTTCTTCTTCAGTAGGCATTTCTTTATAGAGTTATGCAAAGGATCTGTACCCTTCTAATTTCTTGGATTCATCAACTTGAACTTCTGTATGCTCATCAAAGTTTACATTTGCACTCTCCCCAATTTTTCTAGTGTTAGCATTTAAACACTTGTATGCTTTACTTCTAGTGGAGTATCCAAGGAATATACCTTCATCACTCTTTGCATCAAACTTTCCATTTCTAGAGTCTTTAAGAATTTAACACTTACAACCAAACACTTTGAAATGTTTTACATTGGGTGAGTGACCATACCATAATTCAAAAGGTGTTGCATTTGTACCTTTCTTGATTTGTACTCGATTTAGGGTGTAGACATTTGTACTTACATCTTCTCTCTAGTACTTTTAAGAAATATTCTTCTCCATCATTAATGTTCTAGCACAATCCATCACTGATCTATTCCTCCTCTCTACAATTCCATTCTTTGGGGTAGTTCTAGGTGTTGATGTTTGTCTCTTAATTCCTTTATCATTGCAAAATGTCTCAAATTCTTTTGATGTAAACTCTCCTCCTTTGTTTGATCTTAGGCACTTTAGACTCTTTCCTGTTTCCTTCTCAATCCTAGCCAAATACCACTTAAATATTTGAAATGCATCAAATTTTTTCTTTAAGAACATGACAGTCATCATCCTAGAGTAATCATAAAAAAAAAACATTATATATCTGTCTCCTTTGTAGGTTTTCACTTCTATTGGGCCACATAAATTAGTATGGATTAACTCTAGTACTTCTTTGGAAGTATGGGTTTTGCTTTTGAAGCTTGACTTGGTCATCTTTCCTAGCTGACACTGTTTGCACATTGTATTGTCAGGCTTCTTTAGTTTAGTGAAAGCTCTAACTTTTTTCATTTGGTTGATGCTAATCAGATTATCAAAGTTGACATGACATAGCCTTTTATGCCATAGCCACACATCATCAACTTTTACAATAAGACATGCAACATCTTCCATATCTAGGTAAAACAAATTACTCCTAGTTTAGTCTCCTTTTCCCATTAGATTTCCATTAGTGTCATAGATTTTGGTAGTTTTGTTTTCAAATTCTACTTTGCATCTGACATTGCCTAACTATGTCACACTCAGTAGATTGTAATTTAATCCTTCAACATAATATACATTATCATATGAAATTTTCTCTATAAGCTTAATGAAACCTTTTCCTCTGATTAGACATGGAGAATCTTTTCCAAATCTAACACTATTTCCATTATACTGAGTTAAGGTAACAAACTTACTTTTTTCTCCTATCATGTGATGTGAGCATCCACTATCTATGATCTACTTGTCATTCTTATTTACATAGGTTACCAATGTTGTTGCCTCATCTTCATTTGACTCATCCTTCATAGCTACATAGACTACCTCATCATCATTTTCATTAGAATTCTCTTCTTCAACAATGTAGCACTTTTTTCCTTTTTCTTTGTAATTCCTGCTACAATCTTCTCTTCTATTCTTGTGCTTGTTGCCTTCTTTGTAGTTATTTTTCTATGTATATCTTGTATTAATATTTCCTACTTCATTGCAATTAAAAAAATGATAGGAAACTTACCTTTGAATTTACCTTTGCCTCTGTGAAATCTTCTAGCCAACAATGCTTTCAATTGTTCCACATCTTCTTCATCTATGCCACTATCACTGGATGCATATTTTATCTTTCTTTTATTCTTCTTTGGTTTCACTTCTTTAGTTTCTTTCAATAATAGCTTGGCCTTGAAAGCAGATTCAAGATTCTTAGGTCTATAGTTATTAATGTTGGATAACTCAAATGTAGTAAATCTTCCCACTATTCCTTCAAGAGTTAGTTTATTTCCTAGTATGGATCTTAACTCTTGGATGGATGATACTCTAATATCATAGATGGGGAGCAAGGTTCTTAAGACTTTACTAATAACAGTTTCATCATCTAAATTGCTAGTAGCACTTCTTATTCCACTTACTACTTTCCTTATTCTAGAGACATATTGAGCAATGTTCTCACCTTCCTCCATTCTCATGTCATCAAACTTTCCTCTGAGGATTTCTCATTTTTCTCTTTGGAAATTGTAATCTCCTCCATAAATATCTATCAATTCTTTCCACATCTTCAATGCAAAGGTACATCTCTTAATGTCATCAAATTTAGCATAGCTAAGAGCAGAGGCAATTTCTAACATTTCCTGATTATACCCCTTTTTTTTCTTCATATCTTCTGTGGTAGGGAAACTTTTTGGATCAACATGTTCTACTTTAATTGAAGTTTTTGCATTATCACCTATTGATCCAAGGTGCAACTTCATTAAACTTTACGATGCAGTGAAGTTATCTTTGTTGAGCTTGGGAAATTCTCTCTTAGACATCTTGATCTTTCTACTTCTAGTATCTTTAAACCAAATCATCAGATGGCTCTGATACCAATTGTTAGAAATGCTTTAGAATAACTAAGAGGGGAGGTGAATTAGTTATTCAAGGTTTGAATGTCCTAATAATTTTCTTTTACTAAATATAGTGAGCCCATTAAACTAACCACACATCCAAGTTAAACATTCTTCTTAGCAAGTTATTGATAAATCAACATGCAAGAATAAGACATGAAAAATCAACACATGACACAATGATTTACCTGGAAACCCAATTTGGGAGAAATCACCAGTAGCATGCTACTCCTTTCTCGCTCTTTTGAAGTGATGCCCTGTGAAATGCCTGCACTATTAAAGGCTACAAAAAAAATTGTTAAATGTGACCCAATTAAGGGATTTCAACCACCCTATTAGAAGTGGACCTAGTTAAAGGACTTTAGAATATTCACTTGGAATGTCACCCTATTAAAGGATTTACAAAATGACTATTAAACCAACCTAAGTCCATAGGATATTTCCCCAATTGATACAATTGCTAGAGAGTGACAATAAGGGCTTTTTGATCTGATACAACTCACAAAATAACTTGTAGATTTTAGATCTCAATTTAGTTCACAAATTTTCTTGGCTTATAGTCTCTATAGCTCTGATAGCTTGTTCTTGTTTTAAGCTTTGTCTCCTTGAGTCTCCATGCTCATTGTGCTAGTGCAATCTCCTCTATGGCCACCTATCAAAGTAGAGTCTCTATGCTCAATTCTTCCTCTTGATACCTTTTCCTTGACACCACACACTCTTGAACCTCTCTTGCTTCTTGAAGTGTAGCTCCTTAAATAGAAGTTTGGAGTACTTTTTCACTCTAATTTTCCTACTCTTATTTTGGGATTGAATGGGTTAGGTAAGATACAATGAATCATCCCCTAATCTTGTTTCTTATAGAAACATCATGTGGAATCCACCTATATTCACCTAAAAGTGGTTTACTTGGAATTTTGTACCACTAGCTCATCATCCTTATCTTCCATCTTGTTCACAAAATTCAAGGTAACAAACTTATCATCTCAGATCTAGCAAATCTTTGACTTTTCAAATAATGTAGTAGCTCAGCACTATTGAATTTCTAATGCTTGATACATACTATGTTACTCAGCACCTATTGTAGATTCTCTCAACATCAACTAAGTTTTACTGATGGTCAGCACCTATTACATTCTATCTAGTTCAACACCTGAACTTGCTTGGCACCTTCTATTTCACTCAGCACACACTAGATTTTGTATTTGCTCGACACTTACTCATAATCTACTCGGCATGAACTAACTTCCCTCACACCCACTAATGAATTTAGTCAAGCTTTACAGATAGCTTTGTTACAACTTATTCTTCTAGAGTTTCTAAGTATAGCCAACCTTTGTATCTTCAAGTGTATTATCAATACATCATTTTACCATTGTCTTAACTGATCCTTGAACTTCACTACAAAACCATAACTCAATCTTTCCCTTAGGTGCTTTTGTTACATCTTATTGATTAAATCATCTTCATCAATCAACTAAGTGATAGTACTCAGATCTTATAAGAAATTTTCATTCCAGCGAATAGTAGGTTTGACATCAGTGACAAAATAATGACTGAAAAAATTCTTTCTCAACAATCTCCCTTCTTCAATAGTGATATTTTCAATCAAATTTCAATAGAATCTTCAATTTGGAAAGCATAGGTCTCATCTTTTGCATCTTTAATAAGTGCATAAAATTTTGACATTGCTCCACCACTTTCTTATTGCTGAAAAACATCTTATATAGTCTTGAAACCCATAATTGAATGGTTATTTGTTATTTTTTACCTTCCAAATTAATAATAATCATTTCATCAGTTTTAATTATCCATTTTCGTGGTCTAGGACCTTCATGTCGAGTATAATTATGAGATATGCAATGTTCTTGTGCATTTTCATTTTTGACATGGTCGTTCATGGCATTTACATTATGAACTAGTAAATTTTCATTCTCCAAATTTTCAATCCCGATATTATCATTATCAATTGGTACATTTTCATTCCCCAACTGAACATATTTATTTTCTGACTCTATGATTTCACCTTTGACCAATACATCATCAACTTGATTTACATTTAATATAGCTTATCTCTTTCTTTGGTGATTTATCTTGTTCCTTCCCCTACATGTTACAATGTCTTCATTTGATACCTTTTGAGTTTATCCTTTTGATGGCTATTGTTCCCCATTTAGATAACAATTCTAGATATGCAATCAAATCTTATAGCAACCTTTTTAGTCGAATAGGCCCCAAACATTCTTTTATCTCCCAACCCATAAAAATGGCCCCAAAAAAACATGATTGTTAGGTCTGCAATGATAGATAATATTTGGGGAAAAGTCTACTAGCAAAATAATTCATGTAACTGATCCCATAATGGGTATCTAATATTATCGGCTATCAAATTTAAGATTGGATACCTAATATGATATCGAGTACCCAATACTCAAAATGATCACCAAAATTTTGGAGGGAAATCAATTGGAAAAGCATAGGAAATCAACAACTATTGTATATTATTACATATTATTATATAATAGTATATATTATTATTTATTATTATTGTTAAATATAATATAGCAAAATATGATGATTATTATTATTATTTTATTTAATATAGTAATATATATAATTATTATTATATAATCTAGTTTAATATATTATTATTATATTTAATATATAGTCATTTATTATTACTGATTTTATACAATATAGTAAGGTATTATTATTATTAATAATATTATTATCATCATTATTATTAATATTATAAATATAGTAATGGAGTAGTAGGTTGGGGTAATTGATGCAATGGGTGTTGAATGGGGTCATCGGCTAGCCCATGACCCCATTCAATAAATTGCATCACAACATGTGTCCTTAGGTGTCCTACGACCCCTAGGAACCTATTTCATTTTTTTGAATGCATTGAGAGTGGTCATAGGTGTTGATTTCAAATTGGTTTTGACAAGTGAGTGTCAACACACTTAAGCCATTTACTAAATTCATTCTGAAGAAGTAATACATGTCAATTACAACATGTAAATATTAGACCATGTTGAGTTGCAATGAGTTTTGAGTCACTCAAGTGCCAAGCAGATAGACCATGCTAAGTGATTCGAGAGCTAAGAAAATAGTGAATGTCAAGCAATGTAGGTGCTAAGTCATAGATATAGATTAGTGCATGCCGAGCATCAGAGACTTCATATGTTGAGTGACACAATTTTGACACATTTGTTTATAATGGCACAAACAACTATGTAAAACATTTTTGAGTTGACTTAAGATTATATTTTGATATTTTGAGGATAAGGATGAATCTCTATTTGGATTCCCTATACAATTACATGCAATCAATTAGAAAATGGGAAGGATTAAGTGGCAAAATGGATGAATCTTAGTCATAGAATCATACCTAACCCTAAGCCACTTAAGTCTTCTTAAGAAGGATGAAGCCCCAAACTCTTTATAGAATACAATGGAATGGAATGTTTAAGGAATTGAAGGAGAGAACAAGACAGTTTGCATGTGGAGCGTTCAAGGTGACTTAGAATATATGAAGAAAGAATGAATTATAGAATTAGTTAGAGAAGAATAGAGGATAAAGAAAAGGATACAATATTGAGACATTTGATCATGAAGGATCAAGAAGACATTGTTTAGAGGTGGTCTATTATCAGACAAGAAAGTGCCAACCATAGGATCTATGCTGAGACATTTTTAGAGGTAATTTCAGTCAAATCTCTTAATAGAGTAGTCCTAACAGGCTATATAAAATCCTTTAATAGGGTGATTACTTAGTTGTAAGTTGAAGTCCTTGAACAAGGCACACTTATAATAGGGTGTTGAAATCCTCTAACAAGGTGAGACCTAAGAGATTTTGTAAGCCTTTAACAAGGAACACCTTTCATAGGGTAGATCATGTTTCATGGTCAAAATACTGTAACCTTCATTGGATATAGTTTATTACTATAGTAGTGAAGATTTGTGGGTGTCATCCCCACCCTAGTTTTACCTTTTCACTTGGAGGTTTTCTGGGTAATCATCGCTGGTGTTATTTGTGTGAATGCTTACATGGTTATATGATTTATATGTATATGATTTACATGTTATTTTAGTTTACTCATTGAATGCATGAGATGGATGTATGATGAAAGTTTTACAGGTCCACCCCTCCATAAATCTAACTTTCTTCTTGTAATTCCAAAAATTGGTATCAGAGCCAAGTTCTCTAAAAGAGAAGCTTTGTAGCTTTGAGGAAATATCTTGATATGAAAGTTTACAAGTTGGGAAATACTATTGAAAACTAGTAGATTGAAATAGATCTTATACTACATCAATTGAATTAAGAAAGAGAGGAACTAAAGAAATTCTTGAAGAGAAGGAAAAAGATTGCTATTGTGGAGAATGAAAAACTATACAAAGAGATAGACACTACTAAGCTATTTGTAGATGGTGACTCCAATAAAGTTAATGCAGTAGTTGCAGATCTACTAGAAAAGAATAGAATACAAGCTAAGGAAATCAAAAATATCAAGATAGAATAAGAATTACAAGCTATACTACTATGTGATGTGATTGAATAAATGAAGAAAGCTATGAAAGAAAAAACCATGATTGAAGAATACAAAAAATTCTGGCCAACAAATTGGAAAAGAAGCCAACAGAGAAAATTGAGATTTCCAACATGCAATTGGATACTCTAAGTCAAATGATGAATTCTAGCTATGAACTGAATGTCAAGGACATGGACATTGAGATAAATACATTGAAAGAATGAACAATTGCAAAGTGACCCAAAGAGAGAAAAAGAATTTATTGAAAGTTTCATCAAGCCAAATGAAGCCATCAAATACTTTGAGCAAGTATTGAGATCCCATAGATCCAACAATGATATATTAGGACTGGGCTACACAAGCACTAAAGAAGGAGAATCATCCAAATATGTAGCAGAAAGGAACAGCAATGGTAAGAGCTCCTAACGTACTTTCATAATTGTGGTAAGAAAGGACATACTACTAATGTGTGCAAGAGCAAGACTAAAACTCAGAATGTCAAGCCTCAAAACATGACTCATTAGGCACATGAATGTAGAACCAGGGCCATGCATACACAAAGATTTGAAGGATATTGCCACAATTGTTAGAAGAATGGAAATAGAGCTTTTGAATGTAGATCCAAATCCATGTCATCATCAAACAAGCCAACAAAGGTAAGAGACAATGGAAACTCTTATAATTGGGATTGTAATACAAGATGTAGCTGTCATTATTGTCAGGAATATGGACATGTTCTTGAGAATTGTATTAGGACACACTTTAGTGGAAATTACAAAAGATGGTTAAGTCAAAATACATGTTTTAGTTCTTTAAAGATGGCTCACATCAGTAAATATTGTCCAACAATGTCAAAGGCACCAAGTTGTAAATTTGATAAAGGTAAAGGAAAGGAAGATGTTGAATACATCAGAGATGAGATGAACAAGACATGGATCAAGAAATATATTTGTAGCACATCAAATGGAGAAGGAATCACTTCACCCAATGGGTCAGGTAATCACACCTCATCAAACTAGGAAAATAAGAGGTATGTGGGACTGATATTTGAAGGCTATATAATGCATCAATTCCAAAATTAGATAGAACTAAAAAGAATACATTAGCATGAATAAAGATGCAAGATGTTATTAGAAATTCAAGACAAATTTTTAAGTTTTTCATGTTGTTGTCAAGTATGAAAAGTTTCCTATATGTGCCAAGTGGAATGTTAGTTGATGTCAAGCTGTCAAACTAGGTAGTTGATGTCGAGCTCATAGTAGTTGCCAAGTGATGGAAATATCAATAGATGATGAGTGAACCTAAAATTGGTTATTATTGAGCTTATAGGTGTGTAAGAACTTAGCATTAAATGTAAGGTTTTCAAATGGTATATGATCAATTTGAGCTCATTTCTCATCATTTCAAAATTGAGAAAGAGAGAGAAGAGCTAGAAGTGACCTATAAATTCATCAGAATTGATCGCACAAGATTTGTACAGCAATTCATTGCTAGTTCATCAAATTTTCTAAGGTATTTATCAAGATTCAAGCTACGCAATTTAAATTTTCATAAACCTTGGCTTGAAAAAATGATATCAAGTTTGGAAAATGTTGAAGGAAAGAAAGTTTTAAACATTTAGCTAGTTAGTAATGAAGTTAAGTAGCCTGTATTTAAAGTCATTCCTGACATTGCTTATAAACAAGACCCTTTTGGCACATTGTCAATGATCTTGCCAAATGTGATAAAGGTGAAAGATGTGAGGAAATGATCCAATTGCAAGATAGGAAGCATTGCTAACATGGAAACAAGAGGTGCGTATAATAGGTTGTGTGAAAATGGTGTTTTGAAAGAAGAATTCAAAATTGTTGAGAAAAAGGGTTTAACGTGATCCCTAGATTTTCGTAATGTATTTAAAATAGAGTGGATATGAATTGTGCTAAGCCAAAATCATGATGGTTCCTTGTGGCTAGAAGGAGGACCAATACAAATAACTAAGAGAATAATTCATAGGGTTACTAGCTACCCAACCCTAGATCAGCCTAAGACACTCAGAAGTGATTCCGAGGAAATGATTAAGAAGAATAATAGAATAGTTTGGAATAAGAGAGGTGTGACTATAGATACAATCATAGATTCTCTTATAAATTTTTCTATAAGGGTAATCTCACATAAATTCTCTCAATCTAGTAGATTGAATAGTGTACCCTGCATAACTGTAGATGTTGGTTATAAAATTGTTAAGAAAGATCATACATATGATCTAGTAGAGCTTCAATTACAACAACTAATGGAGAACCTTGGAGCAATAAGGAAAGCCAAGAGTGCACAATGCAAGTTTGGTTCTATACTAGTTTGTATATTCTTTTATGTATAGAACACATTTCCCTCATTTGTAACAGTAGGATGGAAGACTAGCAAATTAGTTGTAGTATAGATTGGAGAGTACATCAAGTAGCTAGGAGAAAACTTTGAATCCTCAATGACTAATTACTTTGAAGAATTCAAGAAGTCAATGAAGCAAAGACTCAGAATACCAATTTCCTTAGTTGAGAAACATTATAATGATGTATGGTTTCTTGTTGATGCTGAGTACAAACTTGTGCAAGATGCCACATCTAGGGTAAGATGGTTGATACCCTTAGGGTATGAGGTAAATGATGATGAAGCCTCAGTAGCCATAACAACTCTACTTGCAAAAGAAGTAGATAAGACTAAAAAAGCTTTTGGAAACTATGAGATGATAAAATCTAATATTACCATGGAATTGAAGAATATCTCTGCCACAAAGAAAAAGGAAAAGATAATAAAGAAATTGAAAGTAAACTTTGGAGAGGGTGTTGAGGAGGAAGAGGAAGAAGAAGAAGATCATGAAGAGGAAGAACAAACTCAAGCTTAATAACCTCTAGTATTAACACAGGGCATGGGAGAAGATAAGGAAGAGGAGGAGACTGAAGGTGTTGAGGGAGAAGAAGTTGAGGAAGCACCTACTTGTGCTGAGCAAAAGAAAAGAAAGAAAAAGGTACAACTAGTGGAAAGGACAAAGAAACTTGTCAAATCAAGTCATCCAAAGCCCACTACACCTACAACTAGAGCCAACACACACACTACAATACAAAAGGTTAAAGAAAAGTTAAAGTAGATAGAGCAAGGAGGACATGAACAAAAAAGATAGAGAAGGAAGTATGTGAGTCAACCAAATTCAAATGAAGAAAAGAAAAAATCAAATGATAACAACCAATTCAATGTGGTGAGCCACAATCCTCCCTCAGATCTTGAGAATCTATGTGAAAATGTCAAAAAAAATGTAGATTTATCAAGTTTTAGTCATGTTGATTTTGATAAATTGGGTAAAGAAGAGAAAAGTCAAGTGGAAGAGGCATTATATGCCATGATGTGAAATTTTAAGGCAACACCACTAGAATTTACCAACTTAGTACCAAAAAGTCTATATGACATAGTTGAGAACAAATGGCATTATTCTTTGAATTTGGAAAGACAAACTAGGGAGACAACACCAATCAAAGTAATGCCTTAATTGAAAAAGGGAAAAATTGCGAAGGTAGTCACAAAATATGTAGTTAGGTTCACACCTAAATATAGAGCCTTTAGGTTTCTAAAAAATAATATTTAAGATGTTGTTAAGAAATTAACATAAATATGGAAACTCATTTATAGGTTAACCACTGTCAAGAAAGGAGAAGCTAACCCTTCAGAGGGTAAAGATGATGATAAAGATGATGATAAGGAAGATAATGACAAAGATAACATAGTTGAGGAGAGACAAAAAGGAAACAAGATGACAAGGAAACAACTAAGTAGCAACAATAAGAACAAAGTGTGCATGACACACAATTGCCAAGTGTCAGTCCTCTCCATGACACAACCAAAACTATTGAAACTATAACTATCAAGGACATCTTTGATCCATCAACTTTGAACATCAATCCTGTTATAGAAATTTTTTTTAAGAAGATCTTGGATCAATGCACATTGCAAGCCAAACTATGTGGCAATCTAGTTTTGGTTAGTGTAGAAGAACTACAAAAGGTAGTAACTAACGTCAAAAGGGAAAAGGTGAATCCACAAGAACCACCTTTAATCATCCCTTTAGTTACTAATGTATAACCTTTGATCCAAATGATAGTAGACACATCTACCAAGGTTGATACAATTGAGAATAAAATAATAGAAGAGAGAGACACCACTAGAGGACAATAGGAGGAAATGAGATGGATAGATTTATCTGTACCTATAGCACAAGAAAAAGGTGCAAGCCAATTCATAGTGATAGACTTGTGAAATTTTGAAGAGACAAAACTAAAGGTGAAGGAACAAATGGCCATCCAAGCACTAGTAGCTTTACTAGCATTTGGCACTCCTACACAAACTCTTCAGAAGCTAGGCACATATGCTACTCCATTATAGATCTCAATGCCAAGCCCAAGCTCATCAAAGGATGAAAAGATAATACATTATAGGGATGTAAGCCTTGATGAAGAAATTGTTATTCCAATGTATGATTATGATACTATGACATTGGAACAAATAGGCATTCTACAACAAGCCTTAGAAAGGAAAAAGCATCAAGAAATGTTTAAGATAGAACATAGGAAGAATAGAGCACTTCAAGATGTTAAGAACATCTTTCTAGATGTATTTAGTATGCCAACTCTTGAAGTGGTAGTAATGAAGACATTTATACAAATGGAAAAAAAATAGAATGGTTAGAAAAGAAGTTTCAAAGCAAGGTAAATGAGAAAATATCTAGTAAGATAGCATTATAACAAGTTGCATAGGAAACTAAGGTTGAGGATGTGAAGAAGGTACTTGAGCATATATTCTCATTGTACAAAAAACTATGCAATCCTACACTCTTCACCCAAGAGACCAGAAGTCACATTCTAAGCCTAGAAAGCCAAATATCTACATTAGGTGGAAGAATACCGACAAATCTAGCTTAGAGTGAAAAGCATTTTAGGACATTACTTCAGACATAGAGTCAATTAGCTATCTTAATAGTAGATGAGGCTAACATTAGAGACAAACTAATGAGAATATAAGCTACCCTCATCCCACACAAGGAGATATTGCACAAGGAGCTAGGCTATGCTAAAACTCTATTGAAGAAAGACCACAATCTTTCTACTTTAGATGTTCTAGTACACCTTTCTGCCAAGCTTGCAATCTAAATTAATTCATTGGATGTTGCATGTGATAATTAAGATGCAGCACTAAAGATCATAATGGATGTCCATAAATCCTTTTTGGACAAACACACCATAGGTGTATAGCCCATTTGACATAAGTGTCAAAAAGGGGGAGAGAAAAATACTATGGAAGAGAAATAAGAAAGGGGGAGCATAGAAATAGGGAGAATAAACCAAGGAGAATAAGAACAATGGGGGAGATATATCATTGGGAAAAAATATATTTTTCAGGGAGAAAGAGCAAACTAAAAGAGGGAGAAATATTAGCTAAGGGAGAGCATATCAGATGAAATAATATCAGTAACATAGTGCATTGAAGTCAAAATGTATTAGTAGAGACACATTTACTCAAAGGGAGAACACAATTTTGGTTACAATATAGACATATTAACTTAGGAGGAGTTATCAAATTTTGAGGTATACAAGTTATTGCAAAATTTTGAAGTTTTGAAGTTTTTGTATATAAGCCAAGTCATTTATATGTTATGCTCAAGAGATTAAGGATAATATTGTATATTCAAATGTTTTTGACACTTATGTCAAAGTGGGAGATTATTGATCTTAGATTGGTTTTGACAAGTGATTTTCAACACACTTAAGCCATTTACTTAGTTCATGCCAAACTAGTAATACATGCTGAGCACAACATGTAAATATTAGACCATGCCAAGTTGCAATAAGTGTTGAGTCACTCATGAGTAGAGTAGATAGACCATGCAAAATGATTCAAGAGCTGAGAAAATAGTGGATGCTAAGAAATACAAGTGTCGAGTCACAATATATAGATCAATGCATGTTGAGCATCAGAGACTTCATATGCCGAGTGACATAGTTTTGACATATTTGTTTATAATGGCACAAACAACTATGTAAACAATTTTTGAGCTGACTTAAGAATATATTTTGATATTTTGAAGACAAAGATGAATCTCTATTTGGATTCTCTATGCAATTACATGCAGCCAATAAAAAAATGGGAATGATTAAGCAGCAACATGGATGAATCTTAGCCATAGATTCATACCTAACCCTAAGCCACCTAAATATTCTTAAGGAAGATGAAGCCCTAAACTCTTTAGAGAATAGAATGGAATGGAATGTTTAAGGAATTGAAGGAGTAAACAAGATAGTTTACATATAGGGAATTCGAGGTGACTTAGAAGTTATGAAGAAAGAGTGAATTACAAAATCAGTTAGAGAAGAGTAGAGGATAGAGAAAAAGGATACACTATTGAGACATCTGATCCTGAAGGGTCATAATTTTTTTTTATAGAGGTGATCTGTTATGAAAAAAGAAAGTTCCAACCATAGGATCTATGCTGAGATATTTTAGCAGATGATTTCAGTCAAATCTCTTACAAAGTAGTCCTAACAGGCTGTATGAAATCCTTTAGCAAGGAGCTTACTTAGTTGTGAGTTGAAGTCCTCTAACAAAGAAAACTTCTAACAAGGTTTTGAAATCCTCTAACAAGGTGATACCTAAAAGTATATGTAAGCCTTTAATAGGGCAGACCTTTCACAGGGTAGATCATATTTCATGGCCAAAACACTATAACCTTCATTGGATACATTTTATTACTATAGTAGTGAAGATTTCTGGGTGTCATCCTCACCCCAATTTTACCTTCTCACTTGGAGGGTTTTTAGGTAATCATATCTGGTGTTATGCATGTGAATTCTTACATGGTTATATGATTTAGATGTATATGCTTTAAATTTATTTCAGTTTACTGATTGAATGCATGAGATAGATGCATGTTAAAAGTTTTATGGGTCCAAGTTTAAACTACTAATTCACCCCCCAAGAATTTTACCTTTCCTCTTGTAATTCCAACAATAGGATAACCTATGACCTCTTTCGATGCATTTCATGATAACATTTGTCTCTAGGTGTCCTAAGAAACCTAGAGACATATTTTATATGTTCAAATGGGTCGAAAGGGGAAATGGGTCATATGATAACCTATGACCCTTTTTGATGCATTTCATGACATAATATGTCCCCAGGGATCCTAGGACCCCTAAGGACCTATTTCATTTGTTCAAATGATTCAAAAGGGGTCATAGGATAACCTATGACTCCTTTCAATGCATTTCATGACAAAATATGTCCCTAGGGGTCCACCTATTTAATTTGTTTGAATGGGTTGAAAGAGGTCATTGGATAATCTATGATACCTTTCAACACATTTCATGAAAACATATGTCCCTAGGGGTCTTAGGACCTGTGGAGACCTATTTCATTTGTTTGAATGGGTTGAAACCTATGACCACTTTCAACACATTTCACGAGATTGTATATCCCTATGAGTCCTAGGACTCCTAGGGACCTATTTCATTCATTCAAATGGGTCGAAAGAGGTCATAGGATAACCTATTACCCCTTTTAATGCATTTCATGACAACATATGTTCCCCTATGGACCTATTTCATTTGTTTGAATGGGTCAAAAAGGGTCATAGGATAACCTATGACACATTTCGATGCATTTCATAAAAATATATGTTTGTAACGGTCTTACGACAGCTAGTGACCTATTTAATTTGTTCAAATGGGTTGAAAGGTGTCATAGGATAATCTATGACCCCTTTTGATGCATTTCATGACAACATAGGTCTCTAGGGGTAGGACCCTTAGGGACCAATTTTATTTGTTCAAAAGGGTTGAAAGGGGTCATAGGATATCCTATGACCATCCTATGATTCCTTTTGATGCATTTCATGATAACATATGTCCCTTCGGGTCCTACGACCCCTAGGAACCTATTTCATTTGTTTAAATGGGTCAAAACCTATGATCCCTTTTTGATGCATTTCATGACAATGTATGCCCCTAAGGTTCCTAGGACCCCTAGGGACCTATTTCATTTGTTTGAATGTGTCAAAAGAGGTTATAGGATAACCTAGTACCTCTTTTGACATATTTCATGACAACATATGTTCCTAGTGGTCCTAGGACCCCTAGGGACATATTTCATTTGTTTGAATGAGTGAAATGGGGTCATAGGATAGACTCTGACCCCTTTCAACACATTTTATGACAACATATGTTTGTAGGGGTCATAGGACCCCTAGGAAACTATTTCATTTGTTTGAATGGGTCGAAAGGTATCATAGGATAACCTATAACCCCTTTTGATGCATTTCATGACAACATATGTCTATAGGGGTCATAGGACCCCTACAGACCTATTTTATTTGTTAGAATGGGTTGAAAGGGTTCATAGGATAACCTATGACCCTTTTTGACATATTTAATGACAACATATATTCATAGGGGTCCTAGGATCCCTAGGGACCTATTTCATTTGTTTGAATGGGTTGAAAGAGGTCATAGGATAAGCTATGATCCCATTCAATGCATTTCATGACAACATATGTGCCTAGGGGTCCTAGGATCCCTAGGGACCTATTTCATTTGTTTGAATGGGTCGAAAGAGGTCATAGGATAACCTATGACCCCTTTCGACACATTTCATGACATGTCCCTAAGGGTCCTAGGGACCTATTTCGTCTGTTCAAATGGGCTAATTCAATAAACTATATAATACTTTGTGATAATTTCTAATACTATGTAATAATATATATTTAATATAATAATAATATAATAATAATATTTATAATATTATAGATAATATATAATAATATATAATAATAAATAGTAGTATGGTACTAATATACTATTTAATCATATTTTATATCATATATAATATTATAACAATATTTTCTATATATTAAAAAATAAAAAATAAAAAATAAAAATATTCAAATAAATAATTATACTTTAAATTGTAAAACATATTTAAATATGTTTGTTAACTTTTTGTTTATAATGTCCAGTTATTTCCCACCTTCTAAATTTTTGATTTTTTTTTTTTTTTTTGCCTCCATAATTTGAGTACCCTATTTTGGATTGGGTACCTGATTAGGTTGTATTTATTAAACCTCTTTGATCAACTCAAAAAATGTGTTTCAGACATGTTTCTATAACATTTAGACTTTGAGTAGCCATCTAACAATATTTTTTCATCTAAATTCAATAAAACAAATAGGGTTTTTTGATAACACTCTCTAGATTACATTGATATAATTGTTGTAAAATTATGAGTTTGATAAGTATTTATTAGTTAATTTTTAATGAATATTTCTATAAATTTTTGATTGACATACTAATTGAAAAATAGCTATAACTTTCAAATAACATAACATTTTTAAAATCCAAAAGTTTTGTCACATTCTATGTTTCACCTAGTGTTATATTTTTTTAAAAAAAATTGTAAAGTTTTCAATTAGTCAAGGTGTTCAAACATGAGAGTTTTTTTATTCTAAAATAGTTATAGAAGAAAATTCATATTTAATTATTTATCTAGAATAAAAATACCAAAAAATATGTTTCAGATCCAGGCATGACTCTACTTTTTATATCTATAATTATATTATAAAACATTATGATTTAACTTTGATTAAGGTGGTTAGACATACACCTACTTTTTATTTTTGCCCTAAAATTTTTGTAGTACTGCATGAAAATTCAAAATTTTGACAAATCAAATAATTGTTTTTGTAGATAAGGCCTAGTAGTATAGAAACTACATTCAATTTCCTAAAAATTCTTTTCTTACAAATTTTTGATATAAATCCTATAACCACTTAAAAATTTTGTGTCAAGTTAGCATAACCTTGATTTGATGGTTTTTCATTGCCACTTAAGGCCATGGTTTTGTTGACCATGATCCTGCATATACCCTGTACTTAGTTAAAAACTATCTCACCAATAAAGTTTGCAAGATCAATGACAACATAATTTTTTTTAGCATTGTAGTTCCAACAACTTATATGTCTCAAGTGTTAACATATATAAAGAGGTCAATTTAACTTTAACCCACCAATGTGTGATTAATTCCCTTGATGCATATAGGATGTTGTAGCAAGTTAAGTGTGCATTTAGCAAATTAGGCAAGGTTTCACTAGCATAATAGAAAAAATTTAATTGAAATCATCAAATTATTTACTTTTTTGTACCTGTGAGAAAATTAGGATGGAGAATTCAAAAATGGTGGCATTTGACTTTGATATAGTCATGATAAAGTGTGATACATTGCTACCTCCTAGACATAGATTCCAGCCTATTAATCTTTGGTCTGGCTATTGGGTAAAAGCACATATCAGTGTCACTGCTTAGGATACCAAAACCTATTTTACTTGAATATCATTTCTCTATCAAAACTCAATTTTTTTTCAAAAACTAAAAACACCCTTTTATAGATCTCAGATTCAATATCATCATTATATAAATTTTTGAGTGTTTTGATTAGTTATAATATGTTATAATGTCAAAATATTATAAGTTGATATTTCAACATTTTAGAAGATGCCCCCCCCCCAAAAAAAAGGAAGAAAAATAGTAAATCATATCTAAAAAATAATGATCATATTTATCTCTAGAGGAGATAACCGTCTTCATGAATATGTAATTTTTTTCAAGAAGGTATAGATTTGATAGGGAAGTTTTGACAAGAGGAAAAAACTATTGGATTATGATAAGGTTGAACTTTAGTACTTATAATAAAGAAAATATACATCAAAAATAACTATTTCCTTTTTTTTTTCCCCTAGCTAGACATGTCATCTATAAGATATTTCTAAATCAGAACAAAAAATGATCGTTTGCATATACTTGTTTGATGAGAACTACACCCTATATTTTTTACAGTTAAAGAAGGGACTTCGAAATAAAATAAAATATATAAATTCTTACTCAAATTAATTATAAAAATTGTAGGCATAAAATTTATCCAATTCTATAGATTTCATCAGTTTACATCATCTTCATATTCTAAACACAAATACCATTTTTTTGTCATTAATGTTGAACTATCACATTCTAATATCTCATTTCTTTATAAAAGATGACATAGATTTTTTATTTTACCCTACTCCACACATCTCACCCCTCAATAAAAAGTTAATGCAACATCTCCACAAAAATCACTCTTAGATTTTGTAGGAAGTTGTGTAGGCACTGGCTAATATAATATAACAAAAAATTGCAAAATCTATTTGTTTTCTTGTATTTTGATGAGTAGATTGGGGAGAGAAATCAAAAGTTGCAAGTGCCCTCTTTCATTCCTACTCAAGTCCATCCTTGAAATGTGGTAGGCCTTGGCAAATTAGGCACAAACAAAATGGTAAAGTAGGGTAAAAGCTCACCCTTTTACAAAGGAAAATGCTAATAAAAGTGTGGTTGTTCACATTCAATGACATAAAATTGGTATTATTATTTAGAATTTTATAATGAAGTAAACTAATGAAATGTGTAGAAATGGATGAATAAAAGGATTATAATTTTTAATAATTATTTGGAATAAGAAATTATATATTTTCCTATTTTTTAAAGATAAATTTTAGATGCTAAAAAACACTGGAAATTAGGGGTCTAGTTCCCACCACAAAACTATATGGAAATAAAGTTATTTCCCTTTGATCTTTGATTATGTTGTCAATAATACATGTAGCTAGAACAATCAAAAATAAAAATGGGCTTTAGACCTATATTTATAACAATTCAAATTTCAACTTATTCAAATCAATAGTTTTCATCTCCCACCACATTTTTCAAAATAAATTTATTCCAACCAAAAGAAAAAATATAGATTCTGGAAGAGGACTCTTTCCTCTAGAACATCATTTAAATTTTTAATTTTTTAATATTATTTAATATTTTTTCTTTCTCAAAATCAACATCTTCTCGAGTGTTAAAATTGTTAGAATCTGATAAGATTAATAACCCAGAAACTAGTGCAAAGAATAAATATCTAAACTATGAATGTAGATGATACAAAATCAAAATAGCATCATAGAGTTAGTCTCCAAGAGAGTAATGCAAATGCTGGAAGCAAAATAGCATTAAGAGGATGCAAAAATAAGAGATACAAATACAAGCAAGGTAGCATGCTTATATAGGCTAGGAAGAGGGAGGAAGTGACAAAACCAACCAATGAGAAGCAACCATCTATCAGACTAAAGATAGCAAAGTATCTTTCCAAGATAGCTAATGGATGCTCACATGTAAGAAGGTGACACCTCACAACCATTCACCTAATAAGACATGCTTTATTAACCTAAGCGAGATTATTAAAAGTGTAGGAAAAACCTAGCAAAATAGGAAAAATAAAAAAACTACACTAACACCCCCCCATAAGCGAAGCTTAGGTGGATGCTAACCTAGCAAAGCTATGAAAGTGGGAAAATGGGTCCCGACAACAAGGTCTGATCAGGTACCCAATACAAGAAAAAGAACTAGATGAAAGAAACTAAGCCTCCAATCTAGGAAATGTCCCAAAGAGAGGAACAAAAAAGAGCATCAAGCATCTCCGAAGCATGAAGCTGCAAACATTGTCAGAAGAAACTATTGGAACCCCCATTGAAATAGTGCATGATCAGGTAGAGAAGACAAAGTCTAAAGAGCTGATCAATCAAAGAGGTGACCTCCAAAGGTAGGAATGAATGAGTGTCTATATAGTAGATGAACTATCTCACTGAAATGCATAGGTGCCTAGCCACTACATCCGCTTAGTACATAGGAACAAAAATTGAATATGTAGATCACTCAACCAAACCAAAGAAGCAATAAAGCCAATAGGTGAACCCCCCCATAATGTTGAACAGGGAGAGGGGTGACAGGAACACTAAAATGCAATGCCAAAAACATCTGCAAGAAGAAGAATCAGGAACACCAATAGTGCAATAGAAGTACAAGCACAGGATAAAGGGCGATGTCACTGACACACTACATGGGCTAATGTCGTGGAAGAAAAATTCACTTGAAAAAGGTGGATGAGCACAAAATGGCAAAACATCATGACCCCCATGGCACTTTATAACTAAGTGCGAGTACAAACAAACACAAAGTGTACAAGATCTCAGATATGCAAAAGCAAGCACTTTATCTCAGTGCATTTACAGAAAAAGGAATGCAACAGAATAGAAGCATACAATGCTCAAAACTCAGAAAGAAGAGTGAGCCAAAAGAACAGAAGAAGAGATTCCAAGACCTGTAGAATCCAAGTAATTCACCAGAGTGTGAAAGTGCAAAACTTGAAGGAGAAAGAACTTGGAGCAGAATTTAGATAAAAGAACTCTACAACTGAATAACTCAAAGAACCAACTTTCCAACGATATCTGGTGAGCCTAGAAAAGAGTCCAAATGAGCGAGATATGGCTCCTGAAGGGCAAAATAGAACATCTAGATTTGACTACCAAAATAGGCAAACAGACTATAGCAAAAATAAAAAAAACTGTACCATCATCTCCATCTCAAAACCAACTTTTCGACGCATTTTTTGGATCAAAAAATAACGTCCGTATGCTCAAGTTACGGAAGAAAAATTGACAGGGCCTCTTCATGAAGAGCATATGCTAAAAGTAAAACTTGGGCACAATAATCAAGGAAACAAATAGAACCACTATGATCTACTCAAAAAATCATACACTTTCAAAAAAAGAATCGCCTCGATACAAGGTCGTATGAGAAAGTTATGATCCTCCAAAGTTTTCAAAACGAGAACTGTGCACAGTCATGGCTGAGAATCTACAATTTCTAAAGAATTCATGAATGAAAATCAAAAAATAACTCCACTAGTGGATAGAGCACAAAAAAATAGCCAAGTTAATAACAAGAATCATCAAAATCGGAGTCTGTATGAGCAAGAACAAGACATTTGAAAACTGCATTCAAATCTGCAATTGTCAATGGAGAGGGGTATGGCTGTAGCTTTGCATGCTCGATTCTACAAAATATACATCTTACATGCAAAATCTAAAAGATATCTAGATCATTTTTCGGGGCTGCGAACAAAACCCAGAAAGCATTTTTCTTTCTGATGTATAGAAGATGTTGTTGTAGTGTAAATTGGACGCCTTTAACAGTAAAAAATGGCTCCAAAAATTAAAAAATGACCCCAGCAACCAAAATATAACATGCAAATGATGGATTAGCTTCTTAAGTCCATCAATGGTATGCTAGAACCTGCAAAAATGATTGAAAACTCCAAATATGCAAGTTTGTTGTCAGATTTGAGATTGAAACCCTAGAGAAAAACTGTTTTTGTCAAAACTTTTCTGATTCTCAGGATCATCCAAAGATGCAAGAGAAGAGCATACTTCATTTTTCAAAAAACTACAATAAAGTTTATTTGCCCCCCCTCGAATCTCTCAAATAAGGAAACTAAAATCTACTCTTGCGCATAGAAAAGCTCTGATACCATGTTAGAATCTGATAAGATTAATAACCCAGAAAACTAGTGCAAATAATAAATATCTAAACTATGAATGCAGATGATACAAAATCAAAATAGCATCATAGAGTTAGTCTCCAAGAGAGTAATGCAAATGTTGGAAGAAAAATAGCATTAAGAGGATGCAAAAACAAGAGATACAAATACAAGCCATGTAGCATGCTTATATAGGCTAGGAAGAGGGAAGAGGTGACAACACCAACCAATGAAGAGCAACCATCTATTAGACTAAAGGTAGAAAAGTATCTTCCCAAGATAGCTAATGGATGCTCACATGTAGGAAGGTGACACCTCACAACCATTCACCTAATAAGACATGCTTTATTAATCTAAGCAAGATTATTAAAAGTGTAGGAAAAACCTAGCAAAATAGGAAAAATAAAAAAACTACACTAACAAAAATACATACTTGCAGAATGTTTTAATTACAATATACTATATCTAATTAAAATACTATGAACTCTATATGAGAATATTCTTGACATTGAGCTCTATAAAATGGTGTTTATATGTTATTAAAAAAATCACAATGGATAGTAAGAGTTAGTGAACTGTCAATTTTCTAAAATAATTTTATTTTTTTAGTAATTGGATGCTAACTAGTATAAAACATGCATTTAATAGAAATTTCCAATTGGAAAAGTGTGAGACCATATATAACTTAGCTAGAATAATCTTATCAAGATCATATATTTGAAAAATAATGTTTTTTGGATAGAAATACTCAAATTTAGTACTTTTGATAAGTCAGCCTAAAAGGTGACACGACTTTGTACTTTTACCTAGTAATCAATTGGTTTTTTTATGTTTATGAGAGTAGATTGGGACAAGAATGTATTTTCAAGTACAAAAAATGACCCTAAAATCATGGTTTAGTTTGTGTCCTCCAAACTATTGTGTAATGCTCCCAATCCAATCAACTATTCACCTAGTTAACATGCCTCCAACATGGCATTCACAATTCATTCAAATATTCTAATTACTACCCTAGATAATATGCATCTCTATGCCAATGATAAACAAAAAATACCCAATATAAACCATGCCCCTTTGTGTTCCTTTTCCCTTCAATCATACTTCATTTTTTCTATCTCAAACTAAGAATCCCTATGAAATGAAAACTATTATGAGATAATGTGTCTTATCTTTAATTTAGACACCTTCATCAGTTTAGAAGAGTCCCCTCCCCCCATTATTTCTTTTGGCAGGCACAACTCCAATGATAATTACTTCATATCTAGCACATAACTTCTGCCATGAATATTTTTAAGAGGTGGCACCAATTGTGAAACATTACATTCATATTGGGTCTATTGAAAAAAAAAACTCTCTCAATACCATATAAGAAGTCAACACAACATCTTCCTAGGATTGTAGAAACAATCCATTTGTTTTATTGTAATTTTTCGATGTAGAATGAGAGTAGAATTCAACATTGTAGGCTTGTAATATTTGATGCCACATCACACATAGAAAACATTTTTAAGGGACCTCCTCAAATATATATCACATTCCACTCAAATAATGATCACCTTCATAACTAACTATAGAGTAATTGATGCAAGATGGAGGCTATGTAAAACTCTAAACATAGAGTTAAAATATTATAGAATGATCTCCCATAAATAAACATGCCTTTTTTTTGTCATTTACTTGAAAAAATAACTTCTATTCTTCACCTTCACTTGAAACATCATTAATAATCTTATTATTTAAATCAAAATCATTTAAATAAATAAGATCTTTTGATCACTATGAAAAAAGAAAGACAATTGATGTTGTGAGTTGGGTCACCCAATGGCTGGACTAAAAACTAATTTGAACTTTGTCAATTGATATCTCTAATTGGGCTTATAAATTGGAAAAAATGAGAAACTAAGGTCCAACACTTTGAAAACATGTTCTCTTGCATATACACTTTCATTATGAAACAATTTGTCTCATGGCGGCCTTTGAACTAAAACTTATTAATTGTTGATGTTCCCCTTAAAAATGTATCATGCAAGTGATATGTCAAAAAACAATCAATTGCATTTGGATCTGGCTTCAAAAATATGTCAAATGGTCACATGGGAATTTTCAATTTGGCACATGGGTTCACTTTGATATGGAGAACATAAATCTATGACTTTGTAAAATGACAAATAATTGGACAAATTTGGCAAGCATGCAAAATTATCTTCCTAGATTTGTAGAATTGGGTACAATGATGAATTAGATATTTTTGTGTTGGAATACTCCTACAAAAGTTCAAAAATAGATTCATAAAGACTTTAAAACTAGCCCACTTGAATTATTTTTAGTGTAGAATATAGGGGTGTAATTTTTTTGACTTCACCCATCATAGATTTGGAGTTATAGCATTATAGAGAGGCCAATCAATTATTTTGTGAATCAGATCTTCATCAAAAGGTTATAAATTGAAAATGAAATCATGTTTGAAAATAGATAAAATGAATCTTTCATAATATTAAATTTTAAACTTTTAATTTCTATGACCCCTAGAATATAGTGGTGAAATACTAGGTCAAACTTATATTTAGTCAAATAGGGATTTTTAGATTTCTAGGCAAAGTGCAATATCATGAGAGAGATTGACAACCAACTTTGGGAAAATCATTTAACTCTATCAAAATGTGTCTAAATGACTTCAAATATTAAAAATAGGTTCTTTTATATATACAATAAATAATCCCAAAGTAGTGAGTCATGACACAAAAATGGGTGCAAGATATTCAAACATGAACTAGCCCTCTGAACAATATTTGATACTTAAGAAAATTTGCAAAGTTAACCAATGGCATCTGAAAAAATGATTCAAAACCTCAAACTAACAACCTAAGATAGATGTATATAAGGAATTAAATTCATGTAATAACTCAAACATATCATAGGCGTCAAAGTGATAGCCTACTACAAATTCACAAAAAGTATTTTTAGGGGTAATTTTTCTAAGTTTTCAAACATGGCACTCAAAATCGTTGAAGATTTTTGACCCCCAAAAGTGCTTCTATCTTGGGATGCATGCACCTTGTGAGCATGGTAAGAAATTAGCATCTCTTGGTAAAGTAGACCACACCAAGAACTTTACTCAACAACACTTTATTGAAAACAAGAAACTTGTACTTCTAATTGTACAAATCATGCCCTTGAGCCACAAAAATTTCAATAAAACTTCTTACCTCTATCATAAACCTATTTTTAATCCCTTTCTTCTTAAGGAAAGATGAAAGTGACATTCATATTATTACCAGATCAAAAAAATCAACACTTTTAGTTAGCTTATTAAACAAAAAGAAATCAACCTCTTCACTTTCATAGTGCATGAAGTGTTAGGAATAAGGTGTCTCAACCTTGGATAATTCCTATTCTTATTATTTGTTTTGTAAAATGTATTTCTTGCAAATAATATTGATGTGTTAGCATCTTGAATTGTGTATAAGGAGATCATCACTAAAATGGTTATGACGGATTCCTATGACACGTAAGAGCTATGTTAGGAAGATTCAAAGACAGGTGAAGACATGTGGGAACTCATAAATTTGAGTATTGTACACTCTACCCCAATAGTGGGGTTTGGGGTTTTGGGGTTCCTATTTTCTCGGAGAATGGTAAAACCCTAATACGGTTATCTTTGGGAGTGGCCCTAAAAGTGAAGCACATGATATAAGCATTTTTAGGGTTGTGAAGAGGAAGGATGCGAGAAAGTGTATTGTTGGTACTATGAGTTGCCACTAGTGTCTTATGTTGTCACTGTTGAACTTGCAGTGCAAGTGTATTGTAACCTTGTGTTGAAGATAATACATTGTGTTGGTTCTGGAGGGGTGGGGTTGTTTTACCAAAAGGTTTTTCCCCAACAAAAAATCTTTGTGTTATGTGTTTCTTTCTCTATCTATTTTCTTTGTGCTTGGTTGGCTGAAATATTGTTGTTTACATGATATTGAATCTGTAAATGTAAAAGATTTTAATAGGATTTTCACCATACTTCTCTTAAGAGATTAGTGTAGGAAGCTAATTTTGCACTTGAGTTTACTTGCAAGTGGTATCAGAGCCTGATCAATTTTTGATCCTAGTTGTTGGATAGGGTTTTTTGAGCTAATCTCAAGTTGAGTGGGAGTCTTGTGCAAAGCATCCTGAATCTTATTTGTAGATTGAGATGGTGAGTTTATCATATGGAAGAATGGAGGTGGAGAAATTTAATGGCACTAATTTCAAGTTTTGGAAACTCAAGATGGATGACATGTTGGAAGATTGTGACCTATGGGAAGTGACTTCAAATGCTATGAGACCAGAAACTATAGCTCGAGCAGATTGGGATATCAAAGACCGTAAAGCTAAGGGTATCATAAGACTCTGTTTAACCAATGTAGTGCTTTTTAATGTTCTAGATGAGAAAATTGCATATAGTTTGTGAGAAAGATTTGGGGCCATGTATCAGGCCAAATATTTGGTGAACAAGTTGTTCCTAAGGAAGAAGTTTTACTCTCTGCAAATGGAGGAAGGTGGATCCTTAACAAATCACTTAAATGCATTTAATCTATTGGCTGCACAGTTGACATCAACTTGTGTCAAGTTGGAGGAGGAGGATTGTTGCTACATACTTTTGTGTTCTTTACCAAATTCATGGGACCATCTTATGATGGCTCTCAAAAGCACGCTAGTCACTTTCAAAATGAATGATGTGGTGTCTTCATTGCTATCAAAGGAGATGCAAAGAAAGGCTTTCATTTCAAAAAAAGAAGCCCTTGCTGTTTGTGGGAGATCCACAGAAAGAGGGAAGAAAAATGAAAATAAGTCTAACAATAAGGGTAGATCCAAATCCTATAGGAGGTCAAAGACTTCCAATAAGTCCAAGGAAAAATGTTGGAACTATGATAAACTTGGGAACTTTCGTAAAGATTACAAAGAACCAAAGAAGAATAAGAAAGGTTTAGATTCAGCTTCAAAAAGATCTCAAGAAGATGGCGATGCATTCATCATAGCTTTGGCAGTCCATGCATCTGATGATGTGTGGTTGGTTGAATTGGGTGCATCTTTTCCCATGACCTCTCATCGAAACTAGTTCTCAAAATATGAAGAGTTTGATGGTGGAAAGGTGTACTTGGGTGATGATTCTCACCTAAAGATAGTTGGATGCAGAAGGGTCACTATCAAATTTACCAATGGACAAGTAAAGGGAATTAATGGAGTTATGCACATTCCAAGTTTGGCATGAAACCTATTATCTATAAGTATGTTGAATAATGTAGGTGTGCAAGTTTTTTTTTTGAAAGCAGGATGCAAGATGATGAGAGGATCGATAGTGCTTGCAAGGGGTACTAGGAGAGGTACCTTATTTCAGCTAGATGCATGTATTCCTCTATGTAATAGTTCTTCATCCTCACCATCTAAACTAGCAGTGAAGAATTCTATGGTTATTGGTTCTGATGGCAATGCAAACACTTTGGAAGGTAAGCTTCCTAAAGAAAAGACAATGTTGTGGCATATGAGATTTGGTCAAATTGGTGCAAAGGGTCTCAAAACCTTGAAAAATAAAAATCTCTTTGAGGGGTTAAATGATTGCAATCTCAAGTCCGACTTTTGTGAACACTATGTCTATGGTAAAAAAAATCATGTTCAGTTTTGCTCTAGTTCTCACAAATCTTCTGATGTTTTGGATCTCATTCATTCTGATGTATTTGGTCCTGTAAAAGTTCCTTCAATCTCCAAATCGGTATTTTTTGTATCTTTCATAGATGATTATAGTAGAAGGACATGGATTTATTTCCTTAAAAGTAAGACACAAGTCTTTAGTCGATTCAAGGAATTTAAAGCCCTTGTAGAGAATTAGACTAGTAAGAAGATTAAGTATGTGAGAACTAACAATGGTGGTGAGTTTTTCTCAGTAGAGTTTGAATAGTTCTATAAAGAACAAGGTATTGAGAGGCATAAGACAACTCCTTATACCCCATAGAAAAAAGGAGTTGCAAAGAGAATGAATAGGACATGGAGTTGCAAAGAGAATGAACAAGACACTGATGGAGAAGGCTAGGAGTATGCTTAGTAGAGCTAGTTTAGAACAAAGGTTTTGGGCCGAAGCTGTGGCCACTACTTGCTATCTAGTTAACAGATCTCCTACATCAGCCCTTTTTGGTAAGACACCCATGGAGGTGTGGTCTGGTAAGAAGCCTTCAATTAGACATCTTTGTTTTTTTGGTTGTGAAGCTTATGCACATGTTCCAAAGGAGAAATGACCTAAGTTGGAAAACAAAGCTGTTAAATGTATTTTCATCAAATATAGTGCTAGTGTGAAAGGATAAAAGCTTTGGGATCCTGTGACTAGTAAGGTGGTCTGTAGTAGAAATGTTATTTTTAGAGAGCTTACATCTTCTCCTATTGTGCTACAACTAGATGAAAAAGAAAAGGAAAAAGATGTTGTTCAGTTGCCTCCTACCCCTGAGAAGACTAAACAGAGAGATCATGTTGGGTCTAATGATGAGGAGAGCTCTAGCAGTTCTAATAGTTTAGAAGAAGAGGAAGAACAACCTCAACTGCAACCCTTGAGGAGATCCACAAGAGAAAGAAAGCAACTAGAAAGGTTTGGTTATTCTATGTTAGATTCTAGTTTTGTTTTTTCTTTGATTACTAACACTGATGAGCCTAGATCTGTGAAAGAGGCTTTGAGCATGGAAGATGCAGGTTCTTGGATTGAGGCTATGGATGATGAGATGGCTTCATTAGAGAAAAAAAAAAACTTGGGACCTTGTGCCTTTGCCTAAACGAAGAAAATTTGTTGGTTGTAAATAGGTAGATACTGTGAAGAATGTTGCAGATGCATTAACAAAACCAGTGGACACTAAGAAGTTCAGATGGTGTTCAAAGTCTATGGGCTTTTTGGCTAATAGCAGTTAGTTCTTGTTGCTCTTACAAGGTTTTCAAAAAGTGGGAAAATGTTAGGAATAAGGTGTCTCAACCTTGGATAATTCCTATTCTTATTATTTTTTTTGTAAAATGTATTTCTTGCAAATAATGTTGATGTGTTGACATCTTGAATTATGTTAAAGGAGATCATCACTAAAATGGTTATGACAGATTCCTATGACACATAAGAGCTATGTTAGGAAGATTCAAAGATAGGTGAAGACATGTGGCAACTGATAAATTTGAGTACTATACACTCTACCCCAATAGTGGGGTCCAGGGTTCTGGGGTTCCTATTTTCTCGAAGAATGGTAAAACCCTAATATGATTATCTTTGGGAGTAGCCCTAAAAGTGAAGCACATGATATAAGCATTTTTTAGGGTTGCAAAGAGGAAGGATGCGAGAAAGTGTATTGTTGGTACTACGAGTTTCCATTGGTGTGTTTTGTTGTCACTGTTGAACTTGCATTGCAAGTGTATTGTAACCTTGTGTTGAAGATAATACATTGTGCAAGTTCTAGAGGGGTGGGGTTGTTTTACCAAAAGGTTTTTCCCCACCAAAAAATCTTTGTGTTATATGTTTCTTTCTCTATCTATTTTCTTTATGCTTGGTTAGCTGAAATATTGTTGTTTACATGATATTGAATCTATAACTATAAAAGATTTTAATAGGATTTGCACCATACTTATCTTAAGAGATTAGTGTAGGAAGTTGTTTCTGCATCTGAGTTTTCTTACATGAAGAAACTAAAAATAGATTCAAAATCTTTCTTACTATGAAGGTATAGATCAACGTGGTCATGGATTTCAAAACCAAGCTGAAAATCATCTTTAATATATGCTTCTTGCATTCTATCAAGTGGAAACACAAATAATTCATATTCAACTTGATGAAGAACATCATATACACATCATTGGATTAAAACTCACCTTGTGCATCCGGTTATTGAGAAGATAGGAAATTTGAATCAACTCCATTATGAAAACCAATAATCTGCAAATCCTATTTGGAAAATGTTGAAACCTCTTCACATTCTTAAAACAAAGGACTAGTTACCAAGTGGAAAGAACAATTATTATTTATAGACCACACATATAGGGCTGATTCACTTCTATGTCCTTATCAAATAACTCATTTAAAAAACATGTGAATGCATCAAAAAATTTGTCATAAGATTCATTATCACAAGAAGAAGAATCAAAGTCTACAACATTATTATTCTTAGCATTCCCATCTTCATCACATGAGTAGATGTGATGAAAATACAACCAACTATTCATCAATGTTTAAATTACTAACCATAGAACAAGCTCCAATATAAGGTAAATTAGAACCAAAATGTATAGGAAACTTTATAATGAAATTAATAGTATCCAAATCTGATTCAAAATCATTTATGGTAGTATCTTGTAGACATGGATCAAAATAATATTCCTCATCTAAAATCTCATCTTTATATGGACTTTCCTATTCATCATGTATATGGTGAAATGAAAACTCAAGAGAATCAACATATACACCATACCTTGCACTTGTGCTCACACTTTGATTCTCATTGAAACTCATGGATCATGGTGTAAAACACACTAAGACATTCATAGATGCATATTTCTCAAATTCATTGGCCAATAGATGTTGAAATATCATCACTACTTAGCAATTCATCATCCTTAACCACTTACCGTTCTGCCTCATGGTTGCAAGCATGATTTGGCTCAAATAAAACATTCATAATAGTAATTCTATTAGTATAATAATTTGAAAAATCAAAGACACCATTGCAACATGCTTCTTCTTCTCTATATAAGACTCCAATACTTGATGTATCTTCATGCTCATACTGATCATAAAAAGAATTACCATCACTACTATTACTCTTAAATTTCTCTTCATACATGCTAGTATAAGAAAAACTATTAGTCACATAATCTTCTTCATAATCATGAGTATATTCCTCATATTTAAAAAGACTCTCAACACTTTCACTCTCACTAATACAAGAATCAATATGACTATCATGTTCAAGCATGTGTGCATCAATGCTTTGCATTGATTCTTTGAATATGGTTAATCTTTTAGTCTTAGTTCAACAGGTCAATTGATTAATTTAGACCTACATGTGCACAAAATATTTCATGATTTTTGATTTAAATTTCTTTAAAAATAGAATCTTATCTTAGTCCTTGGCATTTCCTACTCACATTCTTATGAAGGAAATAACCTGATTATGAAACTCTCTTTTCAACAGGGAAATTCCTTAACAAACACTTTCATAACTTGATGAACCACTTTCAAATGTAAGATCTAAATCTATTTTATTGTTACACCTCTTATTATTTGTGCTAAAATCACTAAATAGAGGCAATATTTTTGACAAAATAGAAGAAACATAAAATACTCTCTATCTTCTAGAAATTTAATGATCCATATCCAATTCTATAAAGTTTCAATGCTTACAATATTTAGCCACATGTCAAAAACCTAATATAATTTTTTTAATATTAGTTCTCCTCTTTCAACATTCTTCATAATTCAATCAGACATTTCAATAAATTGAAAATTAGAAGTACAATAACTTACTTGATGTGTTGCATTTACCTATGGCTCTCAAGATGAGAAACTTGCTTTCCCTTTTGAATTTTACAATGACTCATTACTTAAAGAAGATTGACAATTACTAACATATCTAAATTATGATGAAGCTCCAACATATGCTATGTGTCAATTTCTTCAAATCTTTACAACATGGAATGTTGCAATAACTTTTAGCATTGATTAATGACAAGAATCACCACCCAATATGAAATTAGGACTCTATTTTCAAAATGATCTTGCACAAGACAACAAGACTCAACTACATATGTGAAATAAAACAAAATGGCACCAATTTTCCTCAAAGACTTACAAGTCTTTCCTCTCAAGATGAAAGACTCAAATATCACTTTATGCACCTAAATGTTCAACTTATTAGGTTGTAATGTGAAAGAGATATGGATGAATTTTGCTCAAATTACCATGTGAAAATTTTCAGCACCACTAAACTGTTGGAATTATGGTATATTTGTCATTAGTGAAAACACTTATTCAATTTTGAATGCTTATCTAGCTCATCACTTAGTCTATAGTATATACCAAGAATTTAGTGGTTACCTTATAAGTTCAGCAAGGTAAATGAAGAACTCAGTGTTCACCAAGAAAAGCAAGGTAAATGAAGAACTCAGTGTTCACCGAGCAAAGCAAGGTAAATGAAGAACTCAGTGTTCACCAAGCAAAGCAAGGTAAATGAAGAACTCGGTGTTCATTGAGCAAAGCAAGGTAAGTGAAGAACTCAGTGTTCACTAAGAAAAGCAAGGTAAATGAAGAACTCAGTGTTCACTGAGCAAAGCAAAGTAAACAAAGAAGTTAGTTTCTACCAAGTGGCACTATATCTACTAAGTCACCAATGGTTACCGAGTTCCAAGTAGTGTTGTGTGACTAGTATGAACCAAGCCTCTACTTCTACCAAATGCATGACAATGCTGAGTAATGTAGTGGATGCCAAGTATCAAAAGGTCACTGAGTCAACTTAAGGAACCTGAGTTTTCTACTATCTGGTTGACTCAGTAATGTTTTGTTCACTTATGTTTTGGTCGACCTTGCAGTTGTAAATAATGAAATGGTATATATGTAATGTATGATATCATTTGTAGTATGAGATATATGAGGTGTGTGAAAAAGATATAAAGGAAGAGATTGATGTTCACATGTAAAGAGGATATTGAAGATTAGCACCAAAGTCAAAGGAATACAACACAAGTCAACATAGGAGCAGAAAAGTCGTATCTATCACATCAGGTGATCAATGCAAAAAGGGTCTTATCAGTAAACAGTTGTAAGCACATCCACTGCTTCATCCTAATAGGTGAATCAGTTTATAAATCCTTTAATAGGGTAGACTTAACAGTCTTTCTTTAAATCTCCTAACAAAGTGCATACTTTACTGTATGTTTGTAAATCCTCTAACAAGGTGGATCTAGCAGTCCTACTTGCTCTTAATAGGGCAGATCACCAAAACTGATCATTGTAAGCCTTAATAGGCCAACTTTATACTGCAATATTCAAGTTTTGTGGGCATCATCCCCAACCCAGTTTTACTTTCTATTTGGAAGGTTTCTGGGTCACCAAATCTCTGTGTACATGTGCAATTAATGTTTGTTACTTTAGTTATGCAGTAGATTAGATGAATGAATGGTGAATGGTTAAAATGTTGAATTGTTTGAAATTTTTATAAGTTACTAATTCACCCCTCCCCTCTTAGTATACTATCTTATCCTCAATATTTCCAAGAATTGGTATTAGAGCTTTGTGGTTCTCAGGGTAAAGTTTGATAGCTTGAGAAAAGATCAAGAACAATGGAGATATTCAGACTTGACAAATCTATTGAAAATGAAAAGCTAGATCTGGAAATGGCCATGGCTCAACTATAAGAAGCAAAGGAGCATCTTTCTCAATCTCTAAAAAGAAGGAAGCAACTTGCAAGACAAATGAATGATCATCAGTATGTTGAAGAAATGATTGAAGGCCTTTTACCATCAAGGAGTTCAAATGAAGCTAACGAAGCAATCAAGGAACTCCTAGCAAAGAATGGTTCTCTACAGGAAGAAGTAAGAAAGCTTAAAAGAGAACAAGAAATCTAATCAATCAAGCAATGTGAAGGTTTGGAATAGAGAAACAAAGCAAATCAAGACTTAGAGGTAAGAAATAATCAATTCCTTCAGCATGAAAATCTTGTAGGTCAAATATCTAATGCAAATGAAGAAATTTTGAATCTAAGATCTGAGAATGAAAGTTTGAGAAATGATTTAATCACTAAAAGACAAATCAATGCAAGCTTACAAAGTGATTTGAGATCTGAGAGACAAATCAATGAAAGTTTGGAAAATGACTTGATCATTGAAAGGCAAGTCAATGAAAGAATGATGAAATCTTAAATAGACATGAACCAATTGAATCAACAAAATGACCAGAATCTTCATAGACAAAAAGGTAAAACTGGTCTTGGATACAAGTAAGAAGGTGAATCCTCCAAACAAGGTGCCCAAGGGAATTAAAAACCCACTTGCAATCACTGTGGCAAGATAGGTCATACATCAAACAAATTTTGGAGTAATGGAAAAGGAAAATTCAATGGCAAATGCTTCAACTGCAATCAACATGGTCACAAAGCTAATGAATGCAAAGAAAAACCAAAATTTGAAGGCAAATGTCACAAATGCAAGAAACAAGGTCACAAGGCATCTGAATGTAAATAAAAAACATTCAATCCAGTAGAACAAATTATCAAAGAAATATTTGGTGGGGACTACAATACTTGGTGTAGGTGTCACTATTGTGGAGAATATGGAAACATTGGAATAAACTGTGCAAGACATCACCTAAGAAAGAATGATACAACTATAATATGTTACACATGTACTGAACTTGGTCATATAGCCAAGAATTGCATGAATACTAGAAGAATTGAATATAAAAGGAAAGCTAAAGCTAATAACATTCGAAAGCAGATGAGACAACAATGGATTCCTAAATCTACCAAGCAAGACAGTTCAAATGATGGTCATATCACTCAAGAAATGGGTGAATCCTCCATTTCTAATTAAATTTAAGAAGAATCAAGAACTACATCCTCTAGCCATATCTTAAGCAGTTTCAGTGTAAAAGAGTGCAAATGGTTAAAATTAGTATTTCAGATACAAGGACCAAAGAAAAGTTATCATTCACCATGTTTCATCTACCAAGCAAGGTTGGTTAAAGACCTTACTGAGCTAGGTCAGGAGTATCAAAGATTTTGTTTGGACATCGAGGTACAAAGTTTTACCGAGTAAATCAATGATAGACTGGCAAGCACTATGTCATCTCATCTACCTTTGTACCAAGTATTAATGATAGTATTTCCATCAAAAGGGAAAATTTTGATTTCATTTTTCACTGCGTCTTAAGAATACTCAGAGCTAAAAGATCTCCAATGAATCCAGAGAAAATTCCAGGAAATTTCAAGCAATTTTCAAGCGGAGAATTTGTTCAAGATTTTCTTATACTTACCAAGAAGCTATGGCATCTGCAAGCACCAGTAGCACCAAGGCAAAAAGAGGTTCAGAAATGTTGATAAAGGGTATAGAATGGAAAGTGCCCAACTTCAAGATTGTTCTAACCATTGCAGAATCACTCGACCCTACTAGAGCTCAATCACAAATACCACCTAAAGTACTTCTTATCAATGATATTCGTACTTATTTCAAATGTTCTATTCAAGAAATCAGAAACCTAGAGATGGATAGTGCCCTAGGTGAAATGAATATAGATGGCTCTCTAAAACCTGAGTTCAAGCATCTTGAAACCAAAGGCTTGACTCATATCTCACATATGCCTAGAAACTTCCAAACCAAATGGATTAGGTATATCTTGAGTTTAGTGCATAATGGACAATTATGGTTAGAGCAGCTAGTGCTAATCACAAAGAAGATGATTCATAAAATTATGGGTCTCCCTATGCTCAGTAAAGCAAAAGCCACCAAAACCCTAGGTCAGGAGGAGCTACAGAAGCAAACCCTAGCCAAGTGGGATAGTAGAGGTTTGAAGGTAAACACTGTATCTGATGTCGAACTAAGATTTGGCATTCATGTAATTGCATATAAATTATACAGTTCCAGTAGATTGAATAGTGTACCTTGTGAAGTTGTGGATTTGGCCCTCAAGATTGTAAAAAAAAACCTTGAATTTGATCTGTTTGAGGTATTGCTAAATCAATTGAATAAAAATATGGATAGTAGAAGGACTTCCAAGAATAACTCTTGTAAATTCAGTTCTTTGTTGATCTGTTTATTTTTCTACATTCAAAAATTCTTTCCATCTAAAGGAACTATCATATGGAGAAAAGACATTCCAATTTTGTATCAGATAAATGAGTTTGTAGCAGAGATGGGTGAAAATTTTGATAGCATTATGGAAAATTATTTTTAAGACTTCAAGGAGAGGATGAATAATAGGTTCAAGATTCCCCCTAAGCTTGTTAAGGATTATAGAGATGATGTATGCTTCATGGTTGACTGTGATAAGGTGTACATCTAGGCAGTTAGACCTCGAGTTGCATGGGTAAAACCTCTTCCATATGAGGTAAATATTGATGAAGCTAGAGACATCATAGAAGCACTAGTAAATGAGCCAATAGACCCAAGGAAGTGAATTTTTTGAACCTATGATGAAGCAAAGGTTAGAATTGAGCTTAAAATCAAGCTATCACAGGCCATAAGCAAAGGCAAGAGGAAGATAGCAAAATTGAAAACTGCATCCGGCCCTCTTATGCTAATAGAAGGAAATGGTGAGGATGAAAGAAATGATGAAGAAGGAGAAGAAGAAGAAAAAGAAGAACAAGAAACTGAAGAAGAACCTCCAAAGAAGAAAGGTAAGGTAATAATTACAAAACCTTAGAAGAAGCCTACTACAGTATTCACAAGAAGAACCAGAAAAGGTAAGCATGAACCTATACTAGTCAGGCCTACACCCATATTCAAGCAAAGGCTTAAAAAATTGGAAGAAGGAGCAGGCATCACAAATTTCAAGGCATTGAAATTTGAAACTAGAACAGATGTTGAGAAAATGTTGATAGAGGAACCAATACTTAGCAAGATGGGAAAATGGAAATACTCCCCAAACCATCTTGCTTCCCAAATCTCAAAAGAACTATTGGAGAGATTGCAACCAAGATGGGAATCAGCCACCCAAACAGTAAAATACATCTATGAGCAATCCCTGAAGAATCTTCAACCAAGTCTCACTGGAGCAGAAGTAAAAACTACAATGAAAAACCATGAAGGTAAGATGATGATAAGATTTCATACATGTTTAATTTTGATCAAAGACATTGAGCATGTTGTAAATGATGATACAAACATATGGAAAAACATCTATCATCTACATAAGCCCAGTGAAGACCCAGTGGAAAAAAAGGATGATGACAACAGTGACAATGATGATATTGATGGCACTCCATCCATCACAGTCTCGCCAGGAGAGCTGCATCCATTAATGGAAGAAGACAAGGAGGAAGAAGAAATGAAGGAAGAAGCTAAAGAGGAAGATAAGGAGGAAGATGATCTAGTCAAAATTGTAGCAGTAGTGATTGCATCCCTTCCTCACTCTCCACCGAAAACTGTTTCATCCACTAAGGAGATAGCTTCTACAAGTGAGATTGTGAGCACAATTGCCACATCAATTTCTCAATCTTCACCGGCCTCCTCCCAGCTCTAGGTATCTAAGATAGATGTACCAAGCACTTCATCTACTGAGCTAACTGTTACTTCTTTAGCTACCGAGCCAGTCTCCTCAACTCCATCATCACCAATCAGTGTAATAGTAAGTTCTACAATTTTGATTCTAGCTTGTTCTACAATTTTGTTAACATTATCTACATCTACTTCAAATCCAGTTAGTTTAGATACTGCATTACCAAGTGTCTCATCATTTTTGGGAAGTATTCCAATTTTTGATCCAATAAATACTCCTATTGGCACTCAATCCTCAAGTCCTATACAAGTTTTCACTACTAGTCCTACCATCTCCACTATTGTTTCTATTCCTAAGGTCAAACCAGTCATCACAAAAGTCAAACAAAAGCAACCATTAAGACTTCTTATCATTGGAAAGGAAATTCCTAAAGATATTGACTTAGACACAAAGACAGTGACTCCAAAAATTGACTATGAAAATGCTACCATTGAAGAGATGAGGTATGCTAGTCAACTAATAGAGATGAAGGCTACGTAGAAGCAGTTAAGGTCTGAAAGGGATAAGGAGTATAGAATAATTGAGAATGCTAGGAATATAATCACAGAAGCTATAGGTGTTGAAGTAGATTCTACTCAAAACATTTTGATTTAGTTAGAAGAGGCTATAAATAAATTTAATGAGGACATCTATGGTCAAGAAAAATTGATTGCAAATGCTAAAAGAAAATTTGATAATAACATGCTTGAGCACATTGCTCAGCACATTGCAATAAAATAGGTAGAATTGTCCACAATTTTGGTCAATCTTGAAATTTCTTTTAATAATGTAAATTTCACTTTTTGCCAAACTTTGTGATGTTACCAAGTATACCAAGGAGATCAAAGAAAAATTAAGTAAAATTGATGAGGATATGAAGGTCAGTGCCTAAATGCTGCAACTTGACCCCAATTCAAGTTCATCCCATCATCTCATAATCAAATTTTTTTAGAAAAGCAAGAAAAATTGTTAAGAGAGGAAGCAAGGATCAGATCTACCTTGATTGACATTCAAAATATGATCCTTCCTATCATGGACACAATGCAGAAACACATTGTATACTCCAAAACGTTGATCCATGACAACAATTTTTTAGTTGTAGATCATGTGATTAAACTTTTAGCTAAAGTTCAGATAGCACTCTCCACCTAGAAAATTTTGCAAGAAAATTGGGATAAAACTTTGGCTCTTATTCTCAAGGTACATTCTGAGTTTATCTCTCATTTTGGTGTTTCTGTGTAAATACATATTGTTTATTTTGGTATTATTGTCAAAAAGGGGGAGATAGAGTACCAAAGAAGAGATAGAGAAAAGAGATGGAGATATATGTAAATAAGGAAGCCTTGTGTAAAGATAGAAATATTTGTATATATTCTCTACATATTGTATGGGGGAGATATATGTAAATTAGTACAACAAATGTTCCACATAAGTTTTGGCTCATAAGTGTTTTTTCACCAATGCCAAAGGGGGAGATTTTTGGAATTATGGTATATTTTTCATTAGTGCAAACACTTATTCAATTTTGAATGCTTATCTAGCTCATCAATTAGTCTACAATGTATATCGAGCATTCAGTGGTTACCTTATCAGTTCAACAAGGTAAATGAAGAACTCAATGTTCACCGAGAAAAGAAAGGTAAACGAAGAACTCAATGTTCACTGAGCAAAGTAAGGTAAATGAAGGACTCAATGTTCACCGAGAAAAGCAAGGTAAATGAAGAACTCAGTGTTCACCGAGCAAAGCAAGGTAAATTAAGAACTCAGTGTTCACCGAGCAAAGCAAGGTAAATGAAGAACTCAGTGTTCACCAAGCAAAGCAAGGTAAATGAAGAACTTAGTGTTCACAAGAAAAGCAAGGTAAATGAAGAACTCAGTGTTCACTAAGAAAAGCAAGGTAAACGAAGAAGTTAGTTTCCACTGAGTGGCACTATATCTACCGAGTCACCAATGGTTACCGAGTTCCAAGTAGTGTTGTGTGACTAGTATGAACTGAGCCTCTACTTCTACCAAATGCATGATGATGCTGAGTAATGTAGTGGATGTTGAGTATCAAAAGGTCACTGAGTCAACTTAAGGAATGCAAGTTTTCTATTATCTGGCCAACTCAGTAATGTTTTGTTCACTTATGTTTTGGTCGACCTTGCAGTTGTAAATAAAGAAATGGTATATATGTAATGTATGATATCATTTTTAGTATGAGATATATGAGGTGTGTGAAAAATATATAAAGGGAGAGATTGATGTTCACATGTAAAGAGGATATTGAAGATCAGAAGCAAAGTAAAAGGAATACAAAAAAGTCAACATAGGAGCAGAAAAGTCATATCTATCACATCAGGTGATCAATGCAAAAATAATCTTATTAGCAAATAGTTGTAAGCAGATCCACTGCTTCATCCTAATAGGTGAATTAGTTTATAAATCCTTTAATAGGGTAGACTTAACAGTCTTTCTATAAATCTCCTAATAGAGTGCATACTTTACTGTATGTTTGTAAATCCTCTAACAATGTGGATCTAGTAGTCCTACTTGCTCCTAATAGGGAAAATCACTAGAAGTGATCATTGTAAGCCTTAATAGGCCAAATTTATACTGCAGTATTCAAGTTTTGTGGGCATCATCCCCAGCCCAGTTTTACTTTCTATTTGGAAGGTTTCTGGGTCAGCAAATCTCTGTGTACATGTGCAATGAATGTTTATTATTTCAGTTATGCAGTAGATTAGATGAATGAATGGTGAATGGTTAAAATGCTAAATTGTTTGAAAGTTTTATAAGTTATTGATTCACCCCTCCCCTCTCAGTAACCTATCTTATCCTGAATATTTCCAACACTAAACATGATTTTTCTTTCTGTTGTATTGAAACTCTTTTAGATTCTCATGGTTTGTCTACTACATTACAATCCTGAGTAGATTTTCCATTTTTTTGCCTCCCAAATTAACAATTCTTAAATAACCAAGAAGATTAAACAAAATTCATCTAAGGACTAGCTAATTCCTATGATTGAGGCACTTGAATAAAATGTGGGCCAACTAACAAGGAAACAATTCCTTCTACTCTTTAGTCTCTATAAAAGCTAGGTAGGTAGACCTTGGATGCACAAAAATATAACAAGTGTTGAATCATACTTTAGAATCCTAACAAAGTAGATAATACCCTTATTCTTCTATACTCATGCAATACAATAGGTATTTAGTATCTAGCTATTATAAAACCTATGAATTCACAAGCTAAGTGAGGACCTACTTCCAACTCTTAAACATAAGTAAAAATAGATATTTGATAAAATTTATAACAAGATCCATGAGTGAAATAACAATGAAGGCACAGAATCATGTTGAGATTGGTACCTTATCAAGGAGGGCATGGAGTCATGGGAAACTAGATTATTGCATATACACATATGAAGTAGATTTAGATTTGTGAGATGATTCCTTACAACACTTCACACCAATCATTCTCATTCAACCTACTTATCAAATCCATTCATAACACACAAAAAAAAAAACCATCATTATCGAGCAAATGAATTAATCCATTAGATTGAAGCATGAAAGAAGAAAGTACATCTCACAACAAGATACTAAAAAGAAATGGAATTTCTTTTTCATTTCTTTCAAAACCCTACTGGATTGCAATACTAGCAAGAATTAAATTGGAATATATTCTCATTAAAATATTTATATTCCTCATTTACAAAAATAATATGACTCAAGTACTCAAAACCCATGAAGAATCAACACTATGTTCATCATATTTCTCACAAAATATATACAATATGTTGCTTATACACAAGAAAATGTTGAAAATGGTAGAGACACAACCATGTAAACTTTCCTAACAACCTGGAACCAACACTACAAAATGAGAAGAAATAAATATGTTGAAGAAGCAAGGGGGTCATATTTGATTTGATGATGCATGTTTCTTCCTTATTCTTCATCATTTACTAAAGAAAACCCCTTTAGAATAATTTTAGATCTATTCCTAAAAACCCTCATAGAAATCTCACTAAAGTATCACAATAGAAAAATAATGGTGCTAGCACTTTCCTATCCAAATTTGGAGATAGCATAGATGGTATTTGTAATCATGATAAAGATGCCATGAAAATGTTAAGATAATGTAGTTGAGAAAAAGACACTTTTGAATAAACTTCAAAATATCTCCTTCATGGTTGGACCTATATTACATTCTACTAGGGAAATTGGAAATTTCATCTACTCCCCTTTCCAATGGTATTTGACACTCATATATTTGGAAAATATTTGCAATGGAAAACCCTCTTTGAAAGACAAGCAGTGAAGAAAAGTTACAAGCCCTTTCTCATTAAAAATTTAGCATTTACATAGTTTGGACTATACAAATCAACAATTCACCTTATTATTTAAAATAAACTAATGTAGATCCAACTTTATCTTTTCCTTTATTTATTCCTCTTCACATTTTAGTATATGCACTCACATTCTTATGGGAATGAACTTACCATTTTTCCTCCACAATTTGATATACAACCAAACCAGTCAACCTACAGATGACATGTGGAAACCTCTTATTGGTCTGCATGTCCTTGTCATTTTTCCAGCTATCCTTCTTGAAAGTATCCCACAACATCATTTATAGGCATCACTCAACTATTATTCCTCCAATCTACCTCACCTTTGTAAGGGATTGATCCTGCTTGGCTACTCCTACCATGTCACAGCATCTCATATTTTTGTGAGATGCTATCAGGCTCTCCCAAAAAAGTGAGATCATGCCACCTCTCACTTTGTTGATGTGATCACCTCATGGGTTCCCATCCATTTCACTCTATCATTCATTCACATGATGTATAGGATTATCACCTCACTAGTTTGTTGGGACCATCATCACCACATGGCATCATCATATTTATTTAGGTAAATATAGATATATTCATACATTTATATATATTTAATTAGTTTTTTGACTAATCATTTCTAATTATTTTTTAAGTGGTTCAATTTTTCTTGTTTAATTAATTTATTATTATGTTGGAGTCTTTTCTTGTCATGGTTGCACCTTTCTTCTCTCTCCCCAAACCAACCCACCTCCATTCCCCCTTCCCCCCCTTCTTTATATGGTTTGCTAGATCTATAATCTATCATATTTTTTCCTTCTTGTTCTCTTGCATCTGATAATGGATCATGTAGTATCATTCAAAATTTTGATGAGAAAAATCTCTACACAATCAAATCTAGAAAGTAAAATCTCATTTTACATGGATTATGGAAATCTAATAGATCTAAGATATATTTTTACTAAATTTTCCAACCTATGGCTTCCCTAGAGAATGGAAGAAATCAAACCAAAGTTGAAAGAGAAATCAAAATGACACAACATCTTACTAACTATGGTCAAGTGAGAAAAATTATTATGCCCAACTTTATCCTATCCTATATCAAGCCATGGTAAATTTACCCTTGAATTTATTCCCAAAGGGACCTACTCTGATAAGGATCCATTCATGAGAATGCATGACCTCATCATTAATTAGAAATATGATATCAACCTTTAGGGTGACCATACTTCTTTTTTTAGCCTTCTATCTAATTCATGGTTTAGGATCCTCTATTAAGGGCATTCTGAGTTGGAATGTGAGCCCTATAAAATATTTTCTTTTCTAATTTCATCTTAGGAATCTTCCAAAAGGAGAAACGAGAAGAAATACTTACCCTAGAAAGCCTTCAAAATTTATATTTGAAGTGCTAACCATTAAGGGACTCATTACAGTGTGACCTCCAAAGGTAACTCCCACTCTTGTATCTTCCATATTCGAGGATAGGTTAGAATCTCCTCCACCATAATTATTACCCTTTCCCCCACTCCTTGAGCCTTCACTTGTAGAAACTAGCCTCTAGAATTTAAAATTTGATGGATCATAGGACAAGGATGGATTAGGTGCAGGGGCAAAATTGAATGACCCAAGAAGGAGATTTTTCCTCACCTCTTACTAGCTACAATTTGAATGAATAAACAACATAGCTGAGTATGAAGCTTTGGTTTTGGGTCTTCTTTTTTTCTGATGTAAGCGAGACACCCAACTAGGGGAACTCAAAGTTTCATAACTTATTTTCAAATAGGTATGAAGCCAATAAACATGCCATAAAAAATTATTAATGTTTTATCAAAATTGATTTTGGGACTTAATCAAGGACTTTGATGCTTTTGATATTGAAGTCATGTCATGGAAGCATAACTATGTCTCTAATGCCATTGTTGTACTATAAGAACTCTAGATCCAATGGGCCTATCTCACCTTCAATTAATTTTCATTAAAATGGTAGCAACCCCATTGATCTTTGATAATATCAAGCTCCTTCAAGTTTTAGAAAATGATTAACATACTTCTTCTTTTTTTGCCAATAGTGGTGTATTCAATAACCAAATTTTGGAAGAAGAAACACACAATGACATGGGATAGGAAAATAATCTTGGAGGGATACTTGATCTTCCTACCAACACTATCCCAAAAGGGATGATAACACTTAACCATATATTTGACTTAGACCCATGGGTCAAAGATAGGTACCCTCCCTCCTCTAAGGGAGGGAAGTGTGCAAAGGTCAACCTAAGAATATAGACTAAGGAGAAACATGTGTTTATTGGAACCCCTTCTTGCCTCAAGTAAAAGGGAAAAATTCTTATGGTTCTCCAAGAATACATTGACATTATTTCATGGAGATATGTAAAGATATGAAAACCTATGACACATCTATGATGACACATACTATACCCCTTAAACCAAGTGCCATTCTCATTGAGTAAAAGGCCTTGGGACCCTCTAATTTAACCATTGATTTATCACAAATTTGAAAAGATATTATCTCAAAGTATAATATTCCCCATCCAACATACGACATGGGTAGCTAATATGGTTCCCATCTTAAAGAAATGTAGAGAGATTAGATTAAGTGTATACTTTCAGAACCTAAATAGAGAATTAATGAAAGGATACCATTATTTCCCTTTTTTGTGTGAATTCCTATAGATTTTAAATAATTCTCAAATGATTTCCTTCTTAGACAGATACTTTGGTTGTAACCAAACTATAGTTAGTCACAAAAATTGGCTTAAGAGAGTGTTTACAACCAAGTGTGGAATGTTTTCCTAGAGACAAATCCCTTAGGGTAAATTAATATCAAGGCCACATTCCAAAAGGTGATGGATATAGCCCTTAGGGGATTAGTTAACAAGTGCATAATCATCTACATGGATGATTTAACAATATTCTCCAAAGACAGGCATAGTCACCCTACTCATTTTATCAAAAAATTTGAGAGATATTGTCAATCTATTATCTCATTAATCCCCAACATATGAATATTGGGGGTAACCAAAGGAAAGTTATTTGGACATATTTTCTTTGAGAAATATATTCCTATTACCCCTAAGAGAGTAGAGGCTATGTTGAATTTCTAGATGCCTAGTAGTAAGAAATAAATGAAATATTTCTTTAGGACAATAAATTTTGTCAGATGTCTTATCACTATTTTTAAAAAAATTTTCAAACCCTTGAATGAAATGATGAAAAAGGACATTAAAATTGAGTGGATTATCGAGGCAAATAAGGCCTTCATAGATGAAAGATGCATTAATAGAAGCTTGAGCCTTGGGTAGTTTTAATTATGAGCTTCTATTCTAGATTTATTCCTTTGCATCTATGAACACTATTACTATCATACTAGCTCAAAAGTCAATGGAGAGGAGAAACCCATTTTTTTTACGAACTCCCCCTCAATAATGTCAAAACATGCTATTCTACCCTTGAAAAATAATCATTTTCCCTTGTCAAGGAAGTTAAGAAATTCAGGCATTATATGCTCTAAAGTAAGGTGCACATAATCATTATGGAGTAAGAGGTCAAATTAATAGTCATGTATGGTGAACCTGATGAAAGACATGGGAAGTAGGCGACCATCCTCCATTATTATGATTTATAAATGTAGCCCATGAAGCTAGTTTATAGGTAATGAATATCAAAGGTCATGGATTCAACTAACCCCAAATACAATGCCACACTTACACCATGGAGACTCTAACCCAAGACTCATGGTACAATAATTTGGTATACCTCTTGCTATACAAAAAGTGTCCTTGGGGGCTTTTGGCCCACAAATGTCATGCCCTTCAATTGAAGGGCACACATTTCATGATCAAGGGTGAGACTTGATAGCCCTTATTTTCACTATGTCAAAATTTTGAAAATTTACGATGAAAATATCTTGAAAGCTTTGTATAGTTAGGGATTGTTATTAAATGGTTATCAAATTTCTAATAGAAACCCTATCCTGGTAGATTTTTCCATACCCATATTTGAAAAAAATTCTTTAACATATTGTAGAACCAGAATCAGTGTGCAAAGAACATTAACAAATAAAGTAAACATTCACAAATCAAAAACTAAATTCACATATATGCTTAGACAAAGAAAGCAAACAAGAAGTGCAAACCTCACAAGAGAAAACAATCCATACTTTCTTGATTCTGTAGATGTGTCCTTTTGCTGTGGATGTATGCTCAAGATGCTCAAAAGTTGCTTCAATGGAGATGGGTAATGGCAAATTGGTAGCTTTGTGAGCTCTCAATTTGGCATTATAAGGGTAATATTGATGGCTTTGGTTCTCAAAATAGCATGGTAACTTTAGCTCAAAGATTGTTGATGAAATGGCTTGGGATGGGATTCAATTTATAGGCTAAGGGGTAGAGGGATGGAGGGCTTAGATGCAAGGATGGATGAAGGCTTAAGGAGGGCTGAGATGCACTCAAAGGGGAGCACATGGATTGTTCTTGTTTAGCACCAATGGGAAGGTGACACTTGTCACAAGGAGGATGAGTGTGAGAGGGTAGGGTAAAGGGTTGGTTAAAGTCATGATGAGTGGGGTTGAGTATGTAAGAGGGATGTAAGAGGAATGAGTGTGGAAGAGGGAAGAGTGTGGAAGATGGGTGTAAGAGTCATGAGTGGGCTTGTAAGAGTCTTTATGTTTTGTAAGAGCACTCATGACTTAGTGATTGGGTTTTTTTGAGGGGAGACTTTGGTTTGGATTAGGAAAGTCTTAAACTTGTTTAAGGAATGTGACAACATTAGGGGGTGGATTAGGCTTGGGTTTAGGATTAGATTAGAGATGTTAGAGATGTGCAAGTGGATGGCATTAATGAGGGTGGGTGAGTTAGTGGCTAAGCTAGGTTAGTATGGGTGGATGGGGTGGATTAGGCTAAATGGAGGATTAGGGATAAGTTAGGGGTTTTTGAATTTGAGGATTTCATTTATCAAATAGATTTATTTAATAAATGGGGATTTTTGGGATTAGATAGAAGAATAGGATTTAATTGATAAATAATAGATTATTTGATTTATCAATTAGGACTATAGATGATTAATTAAATTAATCAACTAGGGGATGACAAAGGATTAATTAAATAAGAATTTAATTAATGATGCCTTTAGAGATGGCTAAATTAGATTACCAAAGCAGTGTAATCAAATTTAGGTGTCTACATTTTGCCCCTCTTTGACATAGTGTTGAGACAACACTATTTCAAAGAAGTTTGAATGAAGACAACATGAGGAAGATGTTTTAGCAACAATGTTGCCCCAGTCTCTGATAAGAAGAGGAGAGACTAGACTTAGATGATGCCCCCTCAAGAAGGCAGCGGGGAGAGAAATGAGGCTTGATGACTTCTTGAAAAGTACAAGAAATTGAGATGAGCTGAGACACTGGTTGGTGAAGAGAAGGGGCTGAATTAGCTCAAACTCTCACTACGGGAGAATGATAAAGGGAAATAAAAGGCACAATAGTAAAGCAAGCTTAAGACTTTCCAGGATTGGGGGGGGAGATGGAGGAGCGGAGTGCTATAAAAGGAATCCATGGTAGGGAGATGGATGATAGAATGATAAAGCTGATGCAACAAGATTTCAAAGAGTCAGATTGGCGGAAGATGGGTTTCGGGGATCCCTAGGACTAGGATTGTGGATCTCGAAAGATGAGGCTTGGTGGATTGATTTGATTGGTGGATCCCTAAAGCTAAGCATGAGGAGTGATTCAAAGAGATACTGATGCATAAGCTGGGGTAGGAGCGAAAGATGTAGGATATGGATGGGGGGATAATGGAGATGAAGGGAATCCATTGAAGCTTTTTGAGCGGGGGGGGTACTTCAAAGAGAAGTACCACCATGTAGTTGAGCACTAGATTTTCTATAAGACTGTTGGTTAATTTCCAGGGTTACCAAGAACATCAAGGCCTTTTTACCAACCGTCCAGAGGACTGACGAACTGACTCAAAAAAAACACACAAGGATTGCCCCAGTATCACACATGAATCCCAGAGGAAGCAGCATGGAAACGACACTAGGTAACCCACAAGCAGAAAAAGAAAACAAGCAAAAGACCTGATCAAGACCTTACGCTCTAATTGCCCCATTCGCAGCATACCATGATATGGAAGATCATGGCAACCTTGAGGAGGGAATAAGGAGATTTCTTGGAAAAGATATTTCAAGACCCAAAAGGGAAGATCCCAAATCAAAAGAAAGTGAAAATCCAAAAGAGAACTGTTTGCCAATGAGATGGGTAGGACGAGGTACTAACGGACCAAGATTAGACATGAGGAAAGCTATATCCTGCAAGGACCTTTCGGAGAGCACCTAAGCTGATGGATCGGGATGAGTGATGCGTTTGGCAAGCTGAACTAAGAAGGATAACACTTTGGTGACAAGAGATCTAGCTAAAGGATGCATTGGAATATCTAACCAATGTGTGCGATGTGTGCAAGATGTTGACCAAGGATGAACTAACACGAAAGCCGGATAGATACAATGATACTAAGCTAAAGAGGATGTACAAGCTGAAAGACCAAGATATGTTACAAATGTACAAGTTTGTTCATGTTTTGGTTTTTTGTGAGATGGAAATGTTTGTGAAGGATGGGGTGTCTATAATAGTTGATAGGTGGATAGGTAGATGGTTTGTGAAAAGCTTAAGGAAAATGGGATTCTGTGTGTGCATGTGATAGGATACAAGCTAGGATACAAAATTATTTACAAGATGGAATATGGTACAAGCTTTGGACAAGATTTGAATATATACAAGGTATGGTACAAGATTTACAAGGTATAATACAAGCTTTGGTACAAGATTTACAAGTTGTACAAGAGGTATTGACAAGCTCCATCAGATTTTGGATATTTGATTGGAACACCAAGGGAACAAGCAGGTGTTTTATGGGATGGTGGGTGGATGGATGAGGGATAGGATAGTGATAGATAATGGATTAGTCTTTAGCACACAAGGCGCTTGAATTACCAGGTTTTCACCAAGGTACCTATCCAAGGCACTTGAATTGCCAAGTTTTCACCATTGGACGCTTATTTCTCTTTACTATTTTTTTTATTTTTATTTTTTTAAAAGCTGGGTATACCAAGGATCTTCAAGCATAGAACTTCTTGAGATGAATGATGTTAGTGGGATCATTCAAGAGTTCTCCTTCTGGTGTAGATAATTGATAGGCTTCAAAGCCAAAGGAGGCAGTAACCACATAGGGACCAAGCCATGTAGGTTCAAACTTCCCTTTCTTTTTTCGATCTGCTTGGACTTTCATATTTTCTTTGAGGACCATGTCACCTGGCTGAAAGTGTCATGGGAGCACCTTCTTGTTGAAATTCCTTTTGAGATGAGTTTGATAGACTGTGAGATGGTCATAGGCTTGTTGTCTCTTCTCGTCTAAGAGATCTAGCTGGGTGAGTCGAGCTACTCTGTATTCTTCATCTGAGATTTGCCCTCACAAAGATATGCATAGTGAGGGAAGTTCAACTTCTATAGGTAATACTGCTTCGGCACCATAGACTAGGGAGTATGGAGTTGTGCCCATGGATGTACGGAAGGAAGTTCGATAGGCCCATAGAGCTAGATTTATTTGAAGGTGCCAATCACGGCCGAAATCATTGACAACTTTCTTTAGGATTTTGAGGAGGGTTTTATTAGTTGCCTCTGCCTGGCCATTACCTTGTGGGAAATATGGGCTAGAAAAGTGGTGATGGATGCGGAGGTAAGTGCATAATTCTTCCATGTTGAGATTTTCAAAGTTACCTCCGTGGTCAGTGAAGATGGTGGATGGGATGCCGAAGCGGCAAACAATGTGGTACAAGATGAAATTGGAGACTTGAACTCTTGTAGCTGAGACTAGGGGGACTGCTTCCACCCACTTAGTGAAATAGTCTGTAGCTGTTATTATCCATTTATGTCCATCAGATGAGAGAGGGGTGATAGTTCCAACTAGATCAATGCCCCAACAAGTGAAAGGCCAAGGTGGTGCAATAGGCTGTAGATCCTGTGCTGGAGCGTGCACAAGATTTGCATGCTGCTGACATGGGAGACACTTTCTGACAAAGTCACAAGCATCTTCTTCAATGGTAGGCCAATAATAGCCTGCTCTAAGGATTTGTCATGCTAGGACAATACCACTCGTGTGGGCACCGCAAAGTCTGGAATGTACTTCTTTTAATGCCATCGTGGCCTCATTTTCATCTAAACATCGAGAGAGAGTATTGTGATAACCCCAATGATATAGGGTATTGGCTATGATAACATAGCGGGATGATTTTCGGATGAGGTTCTGGCATTGGGTACGTGTGAGGTGAGGGGATATGATACCATCATTAAGGTAAGTGTGAATTTCATGGTACCAAGGGGATTGGGGACCAACCAAGATACAAACACGGTTTGAATCCTCATTCGCATAGGCAGGTGTGAGGAGTTGCTCAACTAAAAACTCATACTGTGTAGCTTCTTGGGGAATTTCCAAGAGCGAGCCGATAGTGGCCATGGCATTTGCTGCCTTGTTCTGCATTTGACGCACTTGTGTAAACTGAAGCTTTGTAAAATGCTGGGTCAGCTGATCAACTAGCTCTTTGTAGGGTAATAGCTTTTCATCTTTGGTTTGATATTCATTTAAGACTTGTTTGATAATGAGTTGGGAATCACCAAAGACTTGTAACTCAGTGATATTCCATTCTACAACTATCTTTAATCCTGCTACAAGAGCTTCATATTTTGCTATATTGTTGGTGCTAGGGAATTGTAGCTTGAAGGCTTTTGGAATGTAATCTCCCTGAGGTGTAACTAATAATATTCCTGCCCCTGATCCATGAGAGGTGTATGAGCCATCAAAATAAAGCTTCCATGGGGGTTGTTCTTCAATTAGGCAGATATGCTCATCTAGAAATTCTGTGAGCAAAGGATATGCATCTACTAGAGGTGCATCAGCTAGGTGATCTGCTATAGCTTTCCCTTTGATTGCCTTTCTGTCCACATACTGGATGTCAAACTCACTTAGTAGCATAACCCATTTGGCCAAATGGCCTGTAAGTGCTGTTCTGGAGAGCATATACTTGAGAGAGTCAATATTGGAGACTAGTTGGATGGTATGACTTAGCATGTAGTGGTGAAGCTTTTGAGTTGAGAAAACAACTACCAAACAAGCTTTTTCCATAGGAGTGTAATTGAGTTCATAACCAACTAGGGTTCTACTGATATAGTAGATGACTCTCTCTCTGCTATAATCATCATGTTGTGCTAGAAGTGCCCCTAGAGCAGTAGGTGTTGCTGATATATACAAGATCAAGGGATGACCAGGAACTGGTGGAACCAAGATAGGGGGATTGGTGAGATACTGCTTGAGCTGATCAAAGCTGCGCTGACATAAAAGATCCCACTTGAAGTTCTCATTCTTCTTTAGCAAGTGTGAAAATGGTGTACACTTATCTGCAAGTTGGGAGATGAAGTGCCAGACAGATTGAAATTTTCCCTAAAGAGAGAGAAGCTGTCGCAGTGTCTGGGGAGGAGGCATGTCTAAGATAGCCTTGACCTTTTTGGGGTCGATATCTATACCCCGTTTAGAAACTATGAAGCCTAGAAGCTTGCCAGATGTGACCCCAAAGACACACTTCTTGGGATTTAGCATGAGATGATATTGGGCCAACCTATCAAAGACTTTTTCCAGGTTAGCAAGATGATCCATGAAGGTGTGAGATTTGACTAGGATATCGTCCACATAATCTTCCAAAATGCTATGGATAAGATCATGGAAAATGGTTGTCATAGCTCTTTGATAGGTAGCCCCAACATTCTTTAGGCCAAAAGGCATCATGGTGTAGCAAAAGATTCCCCAACGGGTAGTGAATGCTATCTTATGCTGGTCCTCTTCTGCAATCTTGATCTGATTATACCCGAAAAATCCATCCATAAGGGACAGAATTTCATGTCCAGCTGTGAGATCTACAATCATATCTATGTTAGGCAAGGGAAAATCATCCTTTGGAAAAGCTTTGTTAAGATCTCTAAAATCAGTGCAGATTCTGATGTCATCGGAAGGCTTAGTGACAGGGACCATGTTGGAGATCCATTCTGAGTAGTTGATAGGTCGAATAACCTCAACAGCTAACATTCTTTCTAGTTCAGTTTTGACTAGTAATGCCACCTTGGGGTGCATTTTCCTAAGCTTTTGTCTGATGGGCTTGATCTTTGGATCGACTGCAAGATGATGAACTATAAGCTTTGGATCAAGTCCTGGCATGTCCTGATATGACCATGCAAATTGGCCAATGTTCTCTCATAAAACCTCAAAGAGGAGGTCAGCTTGGTCTTGTGATAGGGATGCAACAATGTGAACAATTCTTGGGATCTCTGAAGAACCAATGTTGACTTCTCTAGTATCCTCTATTAGAATAGAAGACACCTCTGGTCGATTATCTTGAGGAGGCAATACTAAATCCTCATGTTCTGCTTGTGGCTCTAGATTTTCTTGCTGAGGGGTTCTCTTCACTGCCTTAGCTAGTCCTAGATTTACCTTAGTTCCAGTTTTGGGTGTATCAAAAATAGGTTGGGGATTTTCTCCAAAATACCCCTTGGGATCTAGCTTGTAGATGTAGGTAGAATCTAGCTTTGTCTTCTTATGATGAGTTTCATCTCCCATGAATCTTAGAAGCACTTCCTCTGATGTGAACTCATCAATATGTATGACACTTGGTTGGTCCCAATCTATGAGTTGTGGATGAGCAAGTGGTAGGTCAATGAGATGGATGGATAGTTCTCGGAGAACAGAGACTCCTAGGAAGATTTGGTCTGGGATATCATCGTAGGCTCTCTTTTCAACTTCCTCAGGAATTGTCTTTGATTTTGACAAGGTCACGGTGGATGTTCGAAAAAGCATGGCCATTCTCATTGGTGCCCCCAGTTGTGGGTATGCCAAAGCCAAGACCTGACTTTATTTCCCAATCATGTGCTTCGATGGGACATTGCATGCCCCTTTCTTCTGGTCCTAGTCCACCTCCTTGATAGTTCCATTTTTTAGTGACGAGCTTATGTTGTTGGGGATACTTCTGGCTGAAGTGATCAAGGCATGCTTGATTTCTTGGAGGTGCATCCTTATGTAGCCAATTGTTGATATCTGGAGTGAGCTCCTCATGAAGAGGGGTTTTTAAGGACACAAAGGTGGTTGGGCTAAAATGTTTGTATCAAGGAGGTGGAATCTCCTTAGCTTTGTGATATGTTGGCCGTCCATGGGTATGTGGATCAAGTGGGATTGCTCCGACAGTAAATGCATCTGATAGACTATATTCTCCACATCCTTTGTTGTTGATCTTTACAGTAGATAGGGTGGAGGCAAGGATGGTTTCTACATCATTACAAGTGTGGGATGAGCTGGTGATGGCTGTGCCGATGTCTATTCCAGGGCAATGGTTTGTATATGAAGCTTCAACCGCATTGCAGTAAGCAAAGGGTTCTGGATTGGCATGGATGGTTACCTCAGTGCCTTGATGTGGAAATTTGATGCACTGATGGTAGGTGGATGGAATGGCCTTCATAGCATGAATCCATGGGCGACCGAGGAGGATGTTAAATGGTAGGTTTAGATCAACAACATAACAAACTGTCTCTTGAATGACTGGCCCAACCTTGATTGGTAGCAAAATAGTCCCTTCTGTGGTCCTTTCCAAGTTGTCATAAGCTTTGATGGTGATAACCTCACTGATCATATCTGCCTCAGTATACCCAACTTGTTTTATGAATTTTAGGGTGCAAATGTTCAAGGCTGATCCATTATCTATCATTACTCTTTTCACAGAAAAATTGGATACCATGATGGCTATGCGAAGCGGAAGGGTGTGATCTGGCTCAACCGCGGGTATGTCGGTGGGTTTGAAAGATAGGGCACATGAGGATGAAAGGTGTCCAACAAGATTACAAAAATCAATAGCATTGATATCAGAAGGGACACGGGATTCTATGAGAGCACTATCAAGGATTTTTTGTACACAGGACTAGTGCAGAGAAGGTCTAAAATGAATATTTGGGCTGGCATGTTCCCAAGGTGTTCCAAGATATTGTACTGGCTTTTTGATGGAGTTGATGGTGTTGATGAAACTGGTGGGCTTGCGATGTTAAATTGCGCTCTTCGAGTGGTGACCGCACACTCATTGTCTAGTCCTCGGATATTGATAACATTGACAGAAGGCTCTTTCTCAGATATACAACCTATAAGGCTACCATAGTCTATATAGGATGAAGTGTGGTCATTATTCTTCCCATGCTGTTGGTTTGGCTGGTGGTTGTTGGTATTGTTTTGGATAGGTGCTTTTTCAGGATTTTGGTTGTTGTGTGGAGGAAAAGCATTTTGATAAATCTGTAAGCCTGCATTGGGAGAGGTTTGGGCACCAACAGTGATTTCCTTCCGATCAATGAGGTCTTGCACATAGTCTTTCAGTTTCATGCATCTGAGGGTGGTGTGACCGTTTACCCTATGGAACTTGCAATACTCATTGTCCTTGTACCATGCAGCTTTGGATTGGCTTGGATAAATTTGCTGGGTAGGAGGAAATTTGATGAGGTTTTCCTTAGCCAATTTCTCAAAAATAACATCCAATGGCTCACCAAGGGGTGTATAGTTTCTAGGTGCAGGTTGGAATCTGGGCTTTTGCCCTGCAGCTACATTGATGGCATTAGCTTGATTGTTAGACCCTTGAAAGTTGGGTCTTGTATTGTGGTTTTGATAGCTTTGGTTATTTCATTGTTGGTAATTGGTAGCTTGTTGGTTGTTTGTTTGATATGGTGGGTTAGACTAGTTTTGAGAAGGACCAACGATATTCACATGTCTGGTGTCAGTAACCCCATCTGTTGCAACATGCTTGTTTTTGTTCCAATACTTAGACTTGTCATTGGAATGTGATTGATTTTGGTTGGCCTCTTTGTAAATCTTTACCACACCATCTTTGATGAGTCCTTGCTCAAGGATCATTCCTTTCTCTTTGATATCCTTATAGGTCTGCAAATAGTTCATGGTCATGTGGTGAGCCAAGCTGGGATGTGCATTATCAATAAACATTTTCACCACATGGCGTTCTAGCAAGGTGCAGGATATGCGGGTGGTAAGGGTTTGCCATCTTTGCAGGTATTTGGCAAGGCTTTCTCCACCTTTTTGTTTGGTGTGGACAAGATCAACTATTGATAGCTCTGTTTCAACAAGATGGGCATATTGGGCTACAAATGCCTCAGATAATTCAGCAAAGTTTTTAATTGTGCCATAGGGGATTCTATAAAATCATTCAAGAGCTGGTCCAGCCAAGCTTTTGGGAAAAAGGCGCAAGAGGAAGACATCATTGTATGCCACCTCCTGGAAATGCATGTAAAATTCTTTGATATGTGTGACAGGGTCTCCTTTTCCTCTGAATTTGTCAAATTTAGGTACCTCAAAGTGTTTGAGAAATGGTGTCGTGGTAATGGCTCTGTCAAATGGGTAAGGACACACATTCTCAAACTTGAATGTCTTTGGATCATTCCCTTCTTGGATGGCTTTTAGAGCTGTCTTTATTTGCTCCCACTCTGAATTGATAGGTGATGGTTGGGGTGCCCCCAATGTAGGAGTGCCTTGAGGTAGGTATGTGCTGGATGGGGCCATTGAATATGGATGGTTATGAGGGATTTGCTGATAGGGATTGTACATTGTTTGGGCAGCTTCATGGTGGATGACGGGTTGTTGAGGGGGAGGTGGCGCATATTCCTGCATGTGCTGTGAGGCTTGCTGTTGATATGGGATTTGAAGTTGGGATTGAGGAACATAAGCTGGCTGTGGGGTAAATGGATTGCTTTGTGGAGGTAAGGTATAAGATGGTTGTGAGGCTTGGGGAAAGGATCAGAGGGCTTGTGGGGTTTGACCAATATATGTGGGTTGTGCCCTCATTTGGGATGGCATCTGCAAATAATTGGTGGTTGGCTAGGGTGGTGGATTACCTCCTAGAAGTGGCATTGAAAAGTAGTTGGTAATAGGAGGTAATGGATTAGTTGGTGGTGGAGGTGGTGGGAATTGAAAGCTTGGAAATGGAATTGATGGGGTTTGATAGCTTGGTGGCTGGATTTGGAAGCTTGGTAGAGTGGTGGTGGGAGCTGGGGTTACTTGGGAACTTGGTATAAGATTGGCAGTAGCTTGTGGGTTTTGATAGCTTTGTGGAGTGAAGGTAGTAGCTTGTGGATTTGTGGCTGGTGGTATTGAGCTCCCAAGACTTAATGGAAATGATGGGATTGTACTTTTGGGTTGTGGTGAACAAGCTAGGGGTGATGAAAGGTTGATTACTTGGCCCCATTGGTGGCAGCCTTGTTGTATATTGCTGAGGTTGGCCAAATATGCTAGCACTGATTTGGGAGATGGGTGGATTTGGAAGGCTGGGTTGGGGAGTAGCAACAATAGTGAAGGGGGTGAACAGTGAGGTGTTTTGAGTAAAGCGGGTTTGGAGCAGAGAGGGATGAACCAAGGATGGAGTGGTGGTGGCTGGGTTGGCTTGCGGCATGGAGATTTCAACTTGGGTGGATGATGGTATGTTTGGGTCTGTTGGGTCATATGGATTGGCTAGAGGCTCTTCTTTTGGAATATATTGAGGATAATTTGGATCATAAGAGCCTATGGGTGGTGGCAGCTGCCCAAACAATGGGTGAGATGGATCTGATAATGGAGGGGGTCTTCCAAAGTCAAAGGTTCCTACATTGTCCCTTCGAAAATTAGCCATGATTGTCTCTTTATTTTTGTCTATAATGGCGTTTATCGATACTGCATTTCCTGGTTGGTTCATGAAAGCTTCAATGTTAGTAGGTGATGGCATAGCTTGCTCTAGGCTGAAGGGTGGCTGAGTGCTCAAGGGGGGTGAGGCTATTCGATCCAAATGATAGGGCTCCATTGTTTCTTTCTTCTTGGCTAAGCGAGTGACGAGTGGCATGAAAAATGCTCCTAGGGATGAGATGCAATAATGTTGATGGATGCAAAAGGGGGAAGGATTTTCTATGCAAATGATTTCCTAGGTTGAGGCAAAGCTATATGACAAAACCTAAGGAGGATTGGGTTGGGGATTCTAACTTCAAAGATATGTTGTCAAAGCACAAAAGGTCTGCTTTCCTATGTGCAAGCTTGGTGGTGATTGTGTCAACTTAAGGATAGACTGATGATCCTTTAGGAAGAACACAAGATTGACCACTTGTGGATCCCAACCTTTAGCTCAAGGTGATGAGGGATAACAAGTGACAAAGCTAGATTACCCTAGACAAAGCTCTGTCAAAGGGATAACCTTGGTGAGATTGTTGGATTTGGAAGATTTTAGGAATGGAAAACTTTTAGCAAGGTGACAACAATTTTGAAAGCTTTTCTGAATGATATGATTCTAAATGAGATGGATGAGCTAATAATGCTTAAGGGGATAACCTAAGATGGCTGGCTTTTCTACAAAGATGACTCTAGAGTGAAGCTTATCCAAGAAGATGTGGAGAAACAAGGGTGTCTAATCATAGAAATCATGCCTAGTTGGTAAGGCACAAGCAGGATTAACTCTTGGATGTTGGCTAAATTTGATGGTGCACTCTAACCAGGCCTCTTGAAGTGCTTCGTCGGTAGCTTTGTCCTCTGCTTTGTGGAGTTTGGAAATTCGTGGGCTTGGTGTTATTTCTTTTCTCTTGGCTAAAAGTTCTTGGTATGCTAGAGATGGCTTGAGTTTGACCTTGTGAAACTTCTGTTTGGGTTTGGGTTGTTCCGACATAAATTCTTGAATTTGCTTGGCTTTGGGAAAAATCTCAGTTGTTTTGCTTCAACTTGTTCAACTTCCAAAATAGGCAGTGACTACGCTAAGTGTGCCCTAAGCTAGGATTGACAAAGTTTGGCAAACATTCATTCAACAAGTAAAATAAAAACAAGCAATAGATAGGAACACCCAGATAGAAGTTTGTGGTTCTTAGAATGTGATACTTGTGCCAAGGAGTGTGTATGTTCTACAAATGTTTCGATCAGTCACTCCAAACACATTAACATCCTAGATGGTTTTTTGCAAGGCTGACAATTGATTTAGCTAGGGAGTTCCTCGATATATGCAAGGTACGTGAGGCCCAAATCCGTAGATGAGACCAAAAGGATGTCACACAGCCGAGAGGAGTGGTAACCCACTTCTCCTCTTTCACTTCTCAAGGGTATAAAGTTCCTTGAGGCTTAGCCCGAATGACAAAATCTTGATCCCAAGGGAGGTGTCTTTCGATTCACCTCCCGATTCTTATACTCCGCCGGAGCACTGGAGTTGAGGTCATCCAAGGGGTGATGAAATCCCCAAGAAGGCCTCCTAAAAAGAAACAAGGTTTTGGATCCTAATCTTATGCACCCAAGATGGCCTCGAAAGACGACAAGGGGAGAGAAGACTCAGATGACCTTGGGCTAAAAAACACGCTTGTTCTTTTACCAACTGACTCTTATGTGTGCTAATCTAGACTTTGCAAGCACTCATGTTTAAGAGACAATATTCAATTCCAACTTGAAGCACCAACAAAAGTAAATCAATCGAAGAATGCAAACAATAAGAAGAGTTAGGGTCAACAAAAGCAAACTCACGCGCCCGGAGGCCCTCCACGTCAAGTATCAATTAATTTTCTTTAAGGCATTCAAGATTGAGTGTGAGTTTGTTTTAAGCCCAAAACAAAAGTGTGTGAGATTCGATTTCAAGTGCGCGCCCGGAGGCTCTCCACGTTAGTTGTTGTTCAATTTTAGTGCCCAAACTTGAAGTGTGATCGATTTAATTTAGAGTTTTGGCCATTTAAGAATTTTGATAAAGTTAAAGCAAACATTCAAAGACCAAGTGAGTGAGTTAGATTGTGGAACATTTAACACCTTTTTCAAGTAGACCCATCCCCATAAATGGCGCTGAGATTGCAACCAATGGTTAATATTTGATGGGTGATTAGAAAAGAGGTGAGTCCAAGGAACTACTCAAATTGATTTTTGTAAATTTGTATTTTAACTTAACAAAGTTTCTTAAATGTCCAAAAATCAAACTTTACCTAGATTGCATGTGAAAAAGAGATTTGTAATGGTTAATTGATCCTTGGCATTCAAGATTGGATTTTTTGTTTTAAGCATGCATTCCAAAGAAAGTTGATTTTAATCCATGACATTCAAGAGTGTGTTTTTGAGCAACATTCATTCAATGAAAAATGTGTTTAACCATTCAAGTTCATTTTTTTTTTAGCAACATGCATTCAAAGACAAATGGTTAAACATTCAAGTTCATTTTTTAGCAGCATGAAAACTTGCAAGAAACATGGTTAGTGGTTCCATATGTGCTCCAACCTGCAATGAGACAAAAAAAAGCAATTTAGTTAGTTAGCCAAAATCTTCAAAAATAAGAGCTTAACTATGGGAAATTTTTTTTTAACTTTTTTTGTTGTTTTTTCTACATGTAAAAATGCTTAAAATAGAACATAAGCAAGTAGAGAAGATAGTCTGTCAAAATGCGAAGAGGATAAAATAGATTTGCAGCATAGAACACGGGTGACAAGAAGAGACGCCGATTTGCACAGATGCAGATTTTCGCAGATGACGATTTTTGCAGACGCAGATTTTCACAGATGTCGATTTTTGCAAACGTGGATTTTTGCATATGTCGATTTGCGCAGACGCAGATTTTCGCAGACGTCAATTTTCGCAGGCTCGGATTTTCGCAGACGTTGATTTTTGCAGACAGAACAGGTTGCAGACGCCAAAACTGTGCCAAAAAAAAGCTGAAAAATGCAAATTTTTTTTTTTTAGATGGTATTTCTTCTTTCTAAGTGCATTCTTTAACCTGCAAAAACAAGCAAAACACCCTCACAAAACACTCAAACAACAACAAATATTAGATGGTTAGAAAAATGACATATAGATGAAAATAGATGATTAAATGACCCATAGTGGGGTCCCACTGGGCATGCCAAAATGTAGAACCAGAATCAGTGTGCAAAGAACATTAACAAATAAAGTAAACATTCACAAACCAAAAACTAAATTCACATATATGCTTAGACAAAGAAAGCAAACAAGAAGTGCAAACCTCACAAGAGAAAACAATCCATGCTTTCTTGATTCTGTAGATGTGTCCTTTTGCTGTGGATGTATGCTCAAGATGCTCAAAAGTTGCTTCAATGGAGATGGGTAATGGCAAATTGGTAGCTTTGTGAGCTCTCAATTTGGCATTATAAGGGTAATATTGATGGCTTTGGTTCTCAAAATAGCATGGTAACTTTAGCTCAAAGATTGTTGATGAAATGGCTTGGGATGGGATTCAATTTATAGGCTAAGGGGTAGAGGGATGGAGGGCTTAGATGCAAGGATGGATGAAGGCTTAAGCAGGGCTGAGATGCACTCAAAGGGGAGCACATGGATTGTTCTTGTTTAGCACCAATGGGAAGGTGACACTTGTCACAAGGAGGATGAGTGTGAGAGGGTAGGGTAAAGGGTTGGTTAAAGTCATGATGAGTGGGGTTGAGTATGTAAGAGGGATGTAAGAGGAATGAGTGTGGAAGAGGGAAGAGTGTGGAAGATGGGTGTAAGAGTCATGAGTGGGCTTGTAAGAGTCTTTATGTTTTGTAAGAGCACTCATGACTTAGTGGTTGGGGTTTTTTGAGGGGAGACTTTGGTTTGGATTAGGAAAGTCTTAAACTTGTTTAAGGAATGTGACAACATTAGGGGGTGGATTAGGCTTGGGTTTAGGATTAGATTAGAGATGTTAGAGATGTGCAAGTGGATGGCATTAATGAGGGTGGGTGAGTTAGTGGCTAAGCTAGGTTAGTATGGGTGGATGGAGTGGATTAGGCTAAATGGAGGATTAGGGATAAGTTAGGGGTTTTTGAATTTGAGGATTTCATTTATCAAATAGATTTATTTAATAAATGGGGATTTTTGGGATTAGATAGAAGAATAGGATTTAATTGATAAATAATAGATTATTTGATTTATCAATTAGGACTATAGATGATTAATTAAATTAATCAGCTAGGGGATGACAAAGGATTAATTAAATAAGAATTTAATTAATGATGCCTTTAGAGATGGCTAAATTAGATTACCAAAGCAGTGTAATCAAATTTAGGTGTCTACACATATGATCTTGTAACATGTTCTAGGATCATGTCTTTTACCCTATCATTGAGAAATTTCCTTAATCAAATTTGACCTTTACCCTATGTTTTATGTTCAAGTGGGAGATCACATGCGATTTTCATTTTTTCTATCTTTTGTTACAATCTTACTATCGAGTCTTCAATGGCTAGTCGTAAGTCTAAGTTTTCTTTCTCCCAATGTTATGAAACAAAGGTTTTCTCATGCTTGTAAATGTAAATGTTTGGTTTCCCAAGTTATAATATCCAATGTAATCATAGCATCATGAAAGTGTATTATGAGGGTTTTTATCTTGCACTCATCCTAATTGTGTATAATTGTAAGTATATTATAGTGAAGTAGCAATGATATGATCTTATGATAAATGGAGAAGCATATAAGTTTAAGGTGTTTAAATAGGCCTTTGTCCATATGAAAGAAAAGAAATTGTAAGATTGTGAGACATAAAGTGCTAAGGTTGTGAAGTGTTCTGATCTATGAAGTGGGGCCAAGCACATAGGCATAAAGAAATTGAATAAAAGCCAAAAAAGTCTTCTAAAGATAAGAAGGATAGAGGATTGTAAGATCACAAGAGAAAGCCATGAGGCTATGAAGCAAGGGTGATTGTATGGTCACAAGGGTTGATACAAAGTTAATGTTAGAGTTTTTGAAGCAATGATGAAAAAAGGTCATAGTTCTAGTGTATGATCAAAGGTATAGGCCTATACTAGGAAAATTATGATGCAACACATCCCAATGGACCTCAAAAAGGTTGGCAATTATCCAAAGAAAGTAGATAAGATGATGCCCCTAGAAAAATTCAAGATTTTTTTTGTTAAGACTATGTATGGTGTACATAATGTGGTGGGTAAAGATTGGTTTGATATGGTGTATGGGTTAGTATACATTATGGCCAGAGATGTATAAGATGGATAGCATGGTGCAAAGTATAATTATGTAGCCTACATCTTAGAGATGATGAAAGAAAATATTGAGCTAGCGCAGATAGGAGAACTGAGGAATTTCAAATTCCACCATTATGAATTGTTGATACACTTGGTTTTATACAAGAATGTGGGGTATATTAGCCCATATTTCATTGATCAAACATTTGATGCCAATTGAGAGCTTCTAGTTCAATTGTGGACATGGGTATGGGATAGATTCTATCACTATTTTGACTCTATTTCATTTTTAAATAATTTTAGCTCTGTAATCATGAAGATGTTAAACCCTAGCTTCTTTAGGGCTCTTGAGGTATTAAAAAGTCTTTTGAGACCATCCCTCTTACTTGAAAATAAGAGATTAGACCATAATTAGGGTGATATTTTCTTATACCCAACCTTTTCCCTCACGAGAGTCTATGGTTGACCCTAGCCACCCCATATCCTTCCATACTATATACCTACTAGACTAGCCATCATTGAATTCATGTGGCAATTTTCAATAGTAAATAGGGAATACCTAGGGCCTAAAGTGCATAAGGGAAAAATTTTGTGTATGTGTTTGACATAGGCAAGGAAAAGAAACACTAGAGCCAAAGGCTCACCCAACTAACCAAACCACCCTATAAGAGTTAACACAATGGAAGCAAACACAAGAAACAACACCAAGAAGAGAGAGAACAAGAATATCTTTATTGATTCATCAAATATTCAGCATACATGCCCAACTATATATAAGGCCTTTTGGGTTACGATCAATTACAAATAGATTCAAATCTAGACAACCAACTACAAGTTCACATCTTCTACTCTATCATCTTAGTTCTTCCCCAACTTACTTCCAAACTCAAACCTAGACCTCTTTAAATACTTACCAAAATGGCTTATAGAATATTTTAGAGCACAGAAAGCCACAAGTTGGCTTAAAATAGATATAAACTACCTATACCAAAATTAAATTCAAAGTTGGCCCAAACTGGAACTAGACACAGACAACTTGGCAAATGAAGACTCCTAGAAAACTAGCACTTGGCACCCACATGAGCTCAACATCCAGAAGAATCACTTAGTAGTAACTATGAACTTGTCATCCTCCAATGCTTGACAACCAAAGAAAATCACTTGGTAACCAAAGGCACTTAGCAATCAAAGAATTCACTTGGTAATGAAAGGAACTTGGCAGCAACTCAGAATGACCCAGCATCCAAAGAGTTCACTTGGAAACCACAAGAACTCAATAATCAAAGGAATGACTCAGCATAAACTAAACACTCAACATCCACTAAGAGTTCAACAGCAATAGGTAGAAAGAAAAAAGTGCAGGATTACAAGGAAACCCAGGATGCTCCTACATTAGACAACTAGGGTTGGAGAAAATGATTCTCCTAAATCATGCAAGTGTCACAACCTGAGCTGGATCCAACTTAGATTAAAAAATCCATGTAGCATCTTCAATTGGTCTATTCTTCCATTTCACCAAATACTCATACTAATCTTTTCCTCTTGTACTCTTGCCAACTCTCTAATCCAATATCTATTCAACTTCTTTAAACTGCTTCTTAGGATAATCATCAGGTACAACCATTTCATCATCTAACTCATGATACTTATATAAATCAAAAACATGGAATATAGGAGATATATCCATGTCATTAGGTAACTCAACTTCATATGCATTAACACTATAAAATTTCTTCAAGATCTTACAAGGTTCAAATTTCTTCATCTTTAGCTTACTGTATGTTCTAATAGGAAATATTCCTTTCTTCAAATGAACCATTACCTAGTCACCAACTTGAAAATCATGGTGTCTTCTAGATTCATCAACATTCTCCTTAAACTTTTGATTACTTTGTTCCAACCTCAACTTCACTTCCTTATGCAAAGACTCCATAAAATCAGCAAACTCTTCTCCTACAACACTTCTCTTTTCTTCACCAATAATATCTCTCAAATCTAATGCTCCTCTAGGATGCATTCCAGTAACAATCTTAAAAGGTGTCTTCCCTATACTCCTATTCATAGAATTATTATATTTAAATTCAGCTTGTGTCAATACCATCTCCCAATTACTTGGCTTATTCCCAACTAAATATCTCAACAAATTACCTAAGTTTCTATTCACAACCTCGGTCTATCCATCTATCTGTAGATGGAATGTAGAGCTAAACTCCAGCTTAGTACCCATCTTCTTCCATAAAGTCTTCCAAAAGTAGCCAACAAACTTACTGTCTCTATCAAAAATAATGCTTCTTGGTAATCCATGCAATCTCATAAACTCTTTAAAGAAAAGTTTAGCCACATGCTCAACATCTAATGTCTTCTTACATGGTATGAAATGAGCCATTTTAGAAAAAATTTCCACTACAACAAATATGGAATCATACCCTTTCACTATCTTAGCCAATCCAAGAACAAAATCCATACTGATGTCAGTCCAAGGTTTCTCAAGAAAAGAAATAGGTTATACAAACTAGTATTTTGACTCACTTCTTTTGTAACTTGACAAACTCCACAATTCTTTACAAATTTTTTAGCATCGTTATATATTTGTGGCCAATAATACTTCTCTTTCAGAAAACTTTATGTCTTATCAATCCCAAAATGTCCAACCAATCCACCACTATGCTTTTCCTTAATCAGATTCAACCTCATAGAACTTCTAAAAATACAAAATTGAATACTTTGAAAAATATACCTTCTTGAATGAAATATTCATCATACTTACTTATGTGTTCTATCAGATTCGGTGCTCTGCATTCTCTCCACATCTTAGAAAAATTAGGATCAACATCATACAACTCTTTCATTTTATCAAAACCAAGAACTTCAACCTTCATTTCAGTCAACAAAGAATGTCTTCTACTCAATGCATTAGCAAATCTATTAGTAACTCCACTGTTATGCTTGATCAAAAATGTAAAACTCTACAAGTACTCAACCCACTTCATATGGCTTTGATTCAATTTATGTTGACTTCCCAAGTATTATAAAGCTTTATGAATAGTATATAGCACAAACTCCTTAGGAATCAAATAATGTCTCTACTTTTTCAATGCTTGAACAATGCCATAAAATTCTTGATCATACACATAATACTTCCTTTTAGCATCATTCAAATTTTCACTAAAGAAAGAAACATGCTTATCTTCTTGACTTAATATAGCTCCTGTTGCACTACCACTAGCATCACATTCAACTTGAAATACTTTGTTGGAATTAGGAAAAGCCAATATAGGTAATTTAGCAACCTTTTTTTTCAAACTCTCAAAACTGTTATCAACTCCATGTGCCACTTGAATTCATTTTTGTCTCATCTCATTGTCTCAGTCATAGCATTACAAACAACACTGAAATTCCTTATAAACTTTCTATAAAAACTAGCCAAACCATGAAATGATCTTACCTCACCCACATTCTTAGATGTAGGCCATTCCAAAATTGCTTTAACCTTCTCAAGATCCATCTTCAAACCGTTAGCTAAAATCACAAATCTCAAATACACAATCCCCTCTTGCATAAAAGAACACTTTTTCAGATTAATCAGCAGCTTTTCCTCTTTCAACCTCTACAATACTTGTCTAATATGGTCAAGATGTTCTTCCTTAGTATTATTGAATATTAGAATAACATCCAAATAAAAAATCACAAACTTACCCAAAAATCTTTTCATAACTTCATTCATCAACCTCATGAAAGTACTAGGTGGATTAGTTAAACCAAAAGACATAACCAACCATTCATACAAACCATATTTTGTCTTGAAAGCAGTCTTCCATTCATCACCTTCTTTGATTCTGATCTAATGATAGCCACTCTTCAAATCAATCTTGGTAAAATACTTTGCTCCACTCAAACAATCCATTATGTCATCCATCCTTGGCATAGGAAACCTATATTTCACTATGATTTTGTTAATAGCTCTGGAATTAGTACACATTCTCCATTTTCCATTCTTTTTAAGTGCTAATATAGTAGGTACAACACATGGACTCAAGCTTTCTTTGATCAAACCTTTCTACAAAAACTCATGCACTTGTCTGTTAAGTTCGTCATTCTCTATAGGTGTCAATCTATATGGTGCTTTATTTATCAAACTAGCTCTAGGAATTAGATCCATACAATGACTTATACTTACTAGAGGTAAACCATCAGGAATATCTTCAAAAAAAAGTCTTTATATTCATTTAGGAAATTCTCAATTTCTTCTAGTTCTCAGCTTCCATTAGTTTTTGTTGTCACTATGTCACCACTGGCTAGTACTCAATTAACATTATTTGCTAGCACACCACTCAGTCCTCTAGGAATTATAGAAAAACAAACTTGATTCTTCTTTACTTCCTTTTCAAATTGTTTTCCATTAACCATGCAAACTTTTATAGCAATACAACTGACCTCATTTGGACTTTTAATCAAGGGCAACAATATTTTTTTCTTCCCATTTTTCCAAAGAGTATATTTATTCAATGTTCCATCATGTATAGCATATCTATCATATTTTCAAGATCTACCCAACAAAATATGACAACAATCCATGGGCATAATATCACACAAAATTGTATCAAAGTAATTTCCAATTTTGAACTTCACAAGCCATTGCTCACTTACCAATATCTTATGCTCATCTTTGATCCATGAAACATGGTAGGGTTTAGGATGCTTCAACCTCTACAACTACAATTTGGTAACCATCTCTTCTAATGCCAAATTTGGAGAACTTCCACTGTCAATGATCACTTTGTAGTATTTTTCAGCCATCTTACATCTTGTCTTGAAAAGACTTCTCCTTAAAATAGGTTCCTCATCACTTCCCTTATTACATAATGTTCTTCTCACCATCAAATTTTCTCCAGCCTCAAGTCCACTTGGTGAACCCTCGTCATCTCCTTGAATTACAACATTCCTATTACCATGTCCACTTTCAAAGGATCTACATTCAAAAGATATATGTCCCTCTTTACCACATCTGAAACAATTTCCATGAAATCCACCCCTAGAATAAGAATTACCTCTTCCTTGGTAAGAACTAGTACCTCCTCGGTAAGAATTACCACTTTTCCATTCAATCTTTCCTTTATCATCATTATTCCATTTATATTTTCTCTTACCTTGCACAAAATTGTTAGATCTACCACCTTCTCCATAGGATCTACCTCTGCCTCTCTGGAATCTACCACCTCTACCTCTTTGTCTTTGTTCATGCTTCTTTGTCAAGACCTTCTCAACTTTCAAGGCATATTGATATGATTCTTCTACACTTTCCAACTTCACAAAAATTATTTCATGTTGAATTTTAGATCTCAATTCATTAATGTACCTTGAAATTTTCTCAACGTCATCATCTACATGTCCAGATCTGATGTCCAATCTATAGAATTCCTTAGTATATTCTTTCACTCATGTCTCTTTGTCTCAAATGTTGTATCTTTATCAACAAGATAACTTGGTAATCAATAGGAAGAAATTTTTTCTTTACCTTGTTCACCATCTTTAGCCAAGTTTTGATCTTATCCTTTCCTCTGTTTTGTCTATCCATTTGCAAGTGCTCCCACCATAGTGATGCATGACCTTTCAACTTAGTAACTGTAATCTTCACCTTTCTATTATTGAGAGAATTTTCATACTAAAAAAATTCTCCATATCAAAGATCCAATCCAACACAGCATTGGTATCCAATTTTCCATCATAAGGAACAACTTCCACAACAAGCTTTGAATTCGCTCTAGACAATTCTCTCAACAATCTAGCTTCATCTTGGTCTTCTTTAGGTTCTTGATTAGGATTTGCTACTACTGCTTCATCATCACTTAAATCATCAAGATGTGCTCCTCTCCTCTAGGCTATCTCCATAGCATCTAATCTAGCTACATTTTTTCTGAATGTATCCAATATTGCATTATCAGCATTATTTCCTCTACCACAAACCATCTTTAAAAGATAGGTTCCAACAAGTTCATAACCCTCTACAAGTTATAGGTCAAATCCATAGATCTACCACCCTACAACCGAATCAAATCAAGGTTCTACACAATCCAATCTTCACAAGGATGAACTTCAACCTTTGATACCACCTAATATAGGAAAGGAAAGGAAACACTAGGGCCAAAAGCTAACCCAACTAACCAAACCACCCTGTGAGAGTAAGACAATGGAAGAAAACACAAGGAACAACACCAAGGAGAGAGAGAACACGAATATCTTTATTGATTCATCAAATATTTAGCATACATGCCCAACTGTAAGGCCTTCTAGGTTACAACCAATTACAAATAGATTCAAATCTAGACAACCAACCTCAAGTTCACATCTTTTACTCTATCCTCTAAGTTTTCCCCCAACTTACTTCCAAACTCAAAGCTAAACCTCTTTAAATACTTGCCAAAATGGCTTACAGAATATTCTAGAATATAGAAAGCCACAAGTTGGCTAAAAATAGATATAAACTACCTATACCAAAATTAAATACAAGCCAAGTTAGCCCAAATTGGAACTAGACATAAAAAACTTAGCAAATGAAAACTCCTAGAAACCTGGCACTCGACACCCACATGAGCTTGGAATCCAAAGGAATCACTTGGTAGCAACTATGAACTTGGTATCCTACAACACTCGGCAACCAAAGAAAATCACTCAATAAAAAAAGGCACTCGGCAACCAAAGAATTCACTCAACAACCAAAGGAACTTGGTAGCAACTCAAAATGACTTGGCATCCAAAGAGTTCACTTGGCAACCATAGGAACTTAGCAATCAAAGGAATGACTCAACATCAACTAAACACTCAACATCCACTAAGATCTCGGCACCAATAGGTAGAAAGAAAAAAAGTGTAGGATCACAAGGAAACCTAAGATGCTTCTGCATCAGTATTTTAGAATAGGATACTTTTCAATTGGAAAAGAATCTTTAGACTAAATCTTTGCTTACCTCCACCATAATAAGTTGTCTACTACTCCTTATAGGATGTATGACCCATAGGGCTATATTCAGAACACGTTAAAAGAAATTAGGGGTTATTTGTTTCCAAACACCAAGGAGTCACCCCAATAAGACTTGATTACAAATATTGTAGTTGAGGGGGATGCTACAAACAAATGAGCTAAGTTTGATGATGTCCTGAGGGTTGAGAATGAGCTAAAAAGAATAGATCCTAGCTTTAAAGGCTTCTACCTAGATTTTCCCTATCCACTCAAGCTTAGAAAGATGGTGGATAATTATACAAAGACCATAGAACAAATTCCTACAAGATCAATAGGAGAAGAGGAAAGGGTAAGCTCTAACTCTACTAAACCAAATCTCACACTGGAAATAGAAGAAGAAGAACCTAATAAGGCATTAGGGGTTACCAAGGGTAAAAAAGGTAGAAGGTGATCCGGATACTTGAAAAGGTCAAACAAAGGACACTTCAACTAATGCCTAGAAGAAATCAATACTTGTTGATTTCAAATAAAGTTCTATACAAGAAAAGATGAATGTAGCATAAAATTATTTGACTAACCTTCAACTAGTAGTAGCTAGACTAGATGAAAAAACCATCCAAAAAAAACAATTAATGGAAGATGATGACTTCCTCAAGTTTGGTGAGTTTAATTTTTTTTCTATAAAGTGAAGCAAAGTGAACTAGTTTTGAAGCTTAAACAAGTAACATCTGAAGAGAAAATATAAGAATTCATAGAGAAAATTCATGCCTATGACCCAAAGAGTGAGGTAATGACTCTTATAGAGGCAAGGGATTTAGTCCAAAGAAGTGTCATGATCTTAGTAGTAGGGTGGGATTTAGAACAAGCTTTTATGCTTAACTAGATAAGGAATTAGGAGAACTCCATTTGTTATGAAGAATTTTTTGTTGGTGGATTTCAGATGGGATCAGACTCCAATATTAATTCAAAATCCTTTGTAGTGTGGAGCATGGCTTCATAAACTAATAAGCCTAAACTAATGGATGTCCAAAACACTACAAAAGGCAACATGATAGTTTGGACTTTGGATATCACATCTAGTGAAGAAATATCCAAGGCCATGAAGCATTTCTCATTCATGAATAAGGCCAAGGTAGAGGAGATGGAAATAAAGATGGCCAAGACATTACATGATTACATAGCAATCAGGAAGCACTATGAAGAAGAGCTGAGAAAAAGACATGTCTAAAAGCATAAGGTAGAGGAACTGGAAGAAAAATGCTCAAGGACTAGAGGTCAAAGTTGCATCCTTAAAGGAGCAAGTGAAGAATGCAAAGTATAACAAGGCACATGATAACAATGAACAACTAGCAAGGGTTACACTAGAAGTATCTACTCAAACTATAGTGATAGAACAAGAGGAGACATAACCAAGAAGATTGAGCATTGATGCTCAATCACCACAATAGGGTGGTGAGGTAAGGAGAAGTATCCTAAAAGGCGTGATAGGCCATAAAGTGGATACTCTAAAGAAAATTTCCCCATAGGCTCATAGCCTTTAAATATCTTTACAAGATGCTAAGCATGTTTTCAATGAAGTAGTCTCATGTCTATCACCCATCATCAATCAATTGGGGCCATATGTACAATTCCTAGAAAGATTATTCATGCTAATGGAAAAAAAGCTAGATTTACTAGACAAGATCATCACAATGAAGGAAGACCTAAAGATAGTAAAAGAATTAATGAGCTTCTTTACTAGAAAATTTAAAATTATACAAGGTAAAATGAAGATCTTGTCAGAGGAGATTGAACCTTGTATCCACCAATTTTAGACATTGACAAAAAAATGAAGGATTGACAAGAATGGTCAAATTATTTTAATTTAATACTAAAACAAGAAGGAACAACATCAATTCTTGATGATGAAAATGATATTCACTTTAATGATTTAATTGATTCATTATTTAAGGTTGAAATAGATTTGAAATTTGTTTTAGGAGAATCAAAAAATATAATAGATGCAAGGTGGAAAAAGATAGTAAAAGACTTATGTGAACTCAAATGCACTGAATAGCCCACCAAAAGGGAGATTTATGTATGGGAATCAATTGGAGAGATCAAGGCTCTACCAATAGGAAGAAGATAAATAGATACAAAGAAGTTATAGAAGAGACAAAGTGAAGAAAAAGCAAGTTAAGTGATAGGTTGTTGGAGTACAAATAGTTTCATGCTGAAGAAACCTGAGGAAAGTGCCATGTACCAGTTTCATTTAACAATGTAAAATATCTTTCTATTTGGTTTCAAGTAAAATTTTGACATTTGTCCTCCAATCTAAAGCTTGTTACAATCCTTGTCTATAAAATAATTTCCAAGATGTGGAGTGAGGGTTTGAGTATGGTATAGTTTTAGTGATATCTTATTGTAGTCGGTCTAGTTTTATGTGATCTTAGATGTCTCAATTTTGTACTCTAAGAATACAATAAATATTGAATGATAGGTTTTTTTCATTTTATGAGTCATATCAGGAGTTTCACATCAGTATTGTGTTACTTTCAAGGAAAATTAATACAAAGAGGAAGTTCTAAATATATGTGTCTCTGATTTCTATCTCCATTTTTCATGTGCTTGTTATTTTGGGATTAAATGAACAAATTTCATAAAATTTAATGTAGCTAGTATAGGTTGTATATCAGTTTATTGTTTCTTTTATTCAATGAAATAAGTAAATACTTCCATAAATTGATACGGTTTCTTATCATATGAGATGGATATCATAATAATGGAATTTAGGGTTAATAGTTGACAAATTTAATTGCAAGCCAATTAAAATAAGTCAAGGGTTATTGATTTAACTTTGAGCAATAATGGATAAGAAACTAGCCATTAATTTAGATGCAAATTGATACTCTCATTTGGTTGCATAATATACATTTAAAATCAAATTTTTTTTCTATTTTATATAATATTTTTGGTCATTTCCTTGTTGTAATAGTGCTCATGGAGTCTATAGTTAGTTATTGTAAGCCAAATAGTCAATTAGAATTTCAAGAAGATTGCTGACCAATTTCTTTTATAAGGGATAAAATCTATGAAAGGATATCAGTGAAGAAGCTAATTAGTCCCTAGGTGCACCCACCTTGGCTGTAAAGAGCCTAAATACTAGAGAGTCCATGTGCTCTATCATGTTGGTCCAAATCTAAGATAATTTTTGTTGAATATGGGAACTAGCTAATCCTTAGGCTTTTATTGATATTGTGTATCCTGGTAGTATTTTTGGAAGCTATAGTTTTAAAACAACAAAAACATGGTAATAATACTGGGGAACCTATAAAAAGAAATTATATTTGAAGTGTTTGAATCTTTGATGCAAGCCATACATTTTCAGTTATATGTTCTTTGGTTTTTTTCCTCATGTTTGGTATTGGCCCCTTCTGAGTGATAAACCTTAAAAATTTACAAAAAACCCAATACCATAGGAGTAATATGACATGTGATGTGCTTACTTAGTGCCTTATTACCAAATACAGTTTTCATTTTCCAAGATATATAATATAAAAGTCTTTATGGGTTGGTCCCTTTGTGTTACATCTATTTCTAGAAGTATTTTCTCATGAAGTTTTCTTGTCTTCTAGTCACTGGTGAAGTTCTTTTTCCCATTAGTGGGTGGTGACTCAGTCAAGGTTTTTTTAACTAGTGCTAATATTATAAGTGATGAATGGTTGATAAAAGAAGATTCACAAGAGCACATGTAAGAGAAAATCTAGATATTTCTTTGTATGAAAAATTACCAAAGGGTGGTAAGAAGATTTGGCCTAAAAAGAAGGGAGAGTCTAGTCATACATGGAAACCTAGAGACAATATCCAATACCAACCTATAGTTGAGAAGGAAGTTCTATCCCATAGTTCTAAATCTTAGAGTACTAGGCTTCTGGGTGATCTTTTCACTATACCTTTTCATGAATATCAACTTTACCAAGAAAAAATGGTATCATCTATGGGAGATAAACTAACATCAAACTAGGTGGTTTAAGAAACATAAACCAACATCTTAGACTTAGAAGTATTCAATCTAGTAGACCAAATCCTACCTTAGTTCCATATATGGAGAGAAATCTAATAGACCTAGAGGACCTTGTAAATTTAGAGACTACTTCTACAGATCCTGATGAAATATTATTAGAGATTGAAATACTTAGAAGAAATTATGTAGAAGATGATTCCAAACAAATTCTTTTGGAGGAAGAAAAGAAGTTATTACAATAAATTCTCTCATAGAGAGATATGCCTTTCTTAGAAGGATAGATACTTTGAAGGAGCAAAATAAAAAGTTAGAAGAGAAATCTTCTAAATGACATTCAAATGTTTTAGGGGATGTTGAAGATTTGAGATTCCTCCTAAAAGAGCAGGGACCTATCAGATCCAAAATCTAGCCTAATAAACCTATTGAAGTAGAGGTCATAGACCTAACTACAAAAAATCCTAATAAAGGAAAGTAGAAAGTGATAGGGATAAAAATAAATGAGCCCCACATCCCCCCTAAGTATCTTTTCATGTCTAAAATTGACTTGGAATTAGAAAAGGAAAATGAGAGATCTAGCCAAAGAACTTGAGAAAGTTGAAAATGAGGCCCAAGCCATAGAGATGAGAAAAAAAATACATTTTATCAAATCTACTTCTTCCCTAGCATCATGGCCAAACTAGTGTTCATAAGCTATGTCTTCTACTCCTCTTTGTGTACCATTAGTGACTAATCAAAACACATCTTGGACAACACCTCTTTTCTCTTCAGTAATTACTACTAGCCAAATATTTATTGTTCAACAACTTGAAATCCCTATACAGACCCAAGGGTTTGGACCAATGAAATGTCCCTTTCTCTGATTTTATATGATATTTCAAGCCTCAAATCAGATCCTTAAAATCAAACAATCAATATTTCAAAGATCCAACAATTTCTCAATAAACCCCAGATCGGGTATGTCTGAAATAGTGCCAAAAACTTCACAACTTCACATATTATTAATTAATATGAAAATGAAAATTTTTACAGAAATTTCAGCAGCATAACAGCTTACAAAATTACATTCCTAGATCTGTATAGCATCTACACAATAGCTCACAAACATAGGACAAAAACTATGCTCATCGGGCTCCCGAAATAACACAAAAATGCTCGGAAACACCAAAAAACCACTAATAAACTATCTCAAAAGTTGAACCAAATCCCAATAAATATAGTCAGATCTATTTCAAAATCTTAAATTATGAAATATGGCATCAACCCAAACTGATATGAAATACTCAACCGAAAACACCAAACTCTTACAAAAAACACACTCGAAAACCCACAAATCTGCATTGTTCAGCACAAAGGCATACTCTGTATGAGAATGTACATGGAATGGCTTCAAAATCCCATCCTTAGCCTTCCTAGAAACCTAAAAACTCCCATTCTTGGGTCTCCTTCTCCACAGGTTTGGCAGCCTCTGAAGAACAATAAAGAAATGAGTGAAAATCAAGTTCTGGAATGAGCCCAAAATGCCTCCAAACCCTTAAAAGAGGGCATAACCATAACTCAAGTCCAAGAGGGGTTAATAAAACATATTTTAATAATAATTTTTATATATTAGTCTAACGGTTTCCAAAGATTAACCCCCCCTTTTTCCAAAACTTCACCTTCTTGGGCCTGCCTGCCTTGGCAAAAATTATTATTTTTAATTATTTGAAAAGGGGCATGACAACCAAGCACTTCAAATATTGTAGGTTTCCAAAGAAGACCTATATATATGTAAAAATTTAAGAAAATTTCCTTTGTATGAATTCATTTTTTTCCTCATCCCATTTCAAATGATTTAAGAGACAAAGTCATCAAGTTTTTATGCAACAGTGCTATGACTAGTGAAGAACATCTTAGAAAATTCATTGGTATTCTCAATAACTATAAGGTAGAGCATCAGGATGTAGTGACGAATTTGTTTTTTCATTCTCTTTTGAAGATGCTAGGGACTGGTTTAGAAGAGTATGTGACAACAATATCGGCTCATGAATTTTTTTGGAAAATCTTTTCAAGGAATAGTATGGTGACAACACCAATGCAAGTTTCATGTTGAATGAATTTAATAATATATAGAAACACCCAAATGAATCAACATTTAATTTCAATGTGAGATTTTAGAAGGGGATGTGCAAATTGTTTCAAGTGATGAGCTTAGGGGAAGGTGTTTTCTTTACAATTTATTTCAATTCTTTTGATAGTTAATGACTTATACTCTAAGGGACAAGGATCCCAGAACATTGTGGGATCCCTACAAAATGGTTGTTAATATTGAAAACAATAAAAAAACATATGGTAAGTTAGGGAGAAGGGATGATCCAAATCTATTCAATCCAAGATGTAATAGGAAGGAAGGTGATAATTTTTTTGTAACTAAGAAATCTGAGGATGATACAATGGTTCAAGTCTTAAATCTTCTTAAGAATTTGAATCCACCAGCATACCATGCTAATAAGCCGAATACTACTGAGAAGATCCAATTCAATAATAACTAAAACAAGTAGACTAGGATGAAAAATTATCCTTACACCACACAAATGGAAGGATGAATCCTATTTCCAATCCTACCCAAAATACAAAGAATAAAGGTGCACCAAATCCACTATAGAGAAGTTCTATAAACATGATGGAAGATATGCCTTGGCACATTGTATGCCAGTCTCCTCATTCTCCTAACTATTGTGTTGTTGCCCAATAATTCTCTACAAATCAACAAGCAGAACCTAAATAAGAAGATGAGGAAGAAAGAAAAGGTCAAGAAGATGTGGCATGTAACGTGATAAACTTATGCGATAATGGCAAGGAGTCTGATTTAGAACACACTAAGATTGATGTTAATATGAAAGAAATATCTATAAATTGCATCATTAGCAATTATTTTTAGATAATGAAGATCAAGATGAAGATAGGATGTACAATATGATATCAGATGTAGAGAACACAAATTTAAGAAAACCATCAAATGAAGAAATTGATAGGATAACTATAGAGATGGTAGCTCAGGTGCATAGTACTTACAATCTTAGAAATAGAACACTAAATAATACTGATGGTAAGTCATCTAGTATTTTCATCAAGGATACTCACAAAATGGATGACAAAAATAAAAAATACAATCCAATGCTTGTAAAGATCAAAGATATTAAGATAAAGAAGTGGGAACCAAAAAGGAGAGTGCAGTTTCAAGGTGCAAAAATAGTCAAAATTAGTGTACAAGAAAATAAGTTAAACCCTAATGTGACCAAGAAAATGGAAGAGCCTACTATTCAAGCACAAAAAACTAGAGGTAATCCTTTTAAGATAATTATATATGATTCTATTGATACAAATTCCATGTTCTCACAAATCACCATTAAAGTTCCCTTATCTAAGATGTTTACAATAGAAGAACACAAAAATAAGGCCCTCTCTTGGTTAGGTGGAATAGGGCTTAGTAATATTGTTCAACAAAATGTATCAATAATCCAAAAAATACCACTTGTAATGAAAGATAAGGAAGAAAATGAAGTTATGTATCAAATACCTCACATATATTTGGATAATTCATTAGCAACTTACATAAAAAGCATTGACCCTTTCTTTCTGAGTCTATTCATAAATGTTAAAACCTTAAAAAAATTTATAATTGATTTAGTGGCTTCCAATACTATCATGCCTTTTATAATTATGGAAACTATTCATCTAAAAGTGGATACAAAACAAGGCTAATGTAGGGCCACCTATGCAAGAGAAGTGTCTGTCATGGGTATAATCAATGCTTTGACTTTTAAGCTAGTTGCATACCCTGATGTTGGCTTGACCATGACTATCCTAGTAGTTGATATCCCTCCATAGTATGGAATGTTATCCTCAATAAAATAGAGCATTTCAATGAGAGGTAGCCTACAATGTGTTCTATCATATGCTACATTTCACATTGGGGGCAAGGCCATTAAAGTTGATAGAGAACCAAGAGTCATCCATATGCTTGAGCACAACATTGATAAAAATGCCACTTGTTTCTTGGATATAGAGGTCAATTCTTTCAGAGTTGGACTCATTATTCAAGAAATTGAAAAAATAATTTAATTAGTAACACAAGAGGTAACAAATTGTGAAGATTCTAAAAACCTCTAGACTATGTACTTTAGTTGTCCTAATTCTAAATATGAGTCAAGGCTCAGGTTGTTTTAATATCTCTAGAAATGAATAATTTTTGGTATTCATTCACCTTGAATTTCACATGTACTAATAATATTGCAGAATATGAGGCACTTCTACTTGGATTAAAAGTGGCAGCAAATCATCATATAAAAAAATTGCATGTTATTCGAATTTTAGAGTTAATTATATCTTAGATTAAGGAGAAAAATGCTTGCAAGATTAAGAGGCTCAAACAATAAATAAATATTTTTTGGGACTAGATTGAATCATTTGATTCTTTTGGTATTTCTTGATAGATAGGAGTAATAATAAGATGGCTAACCTATTGAAAAATGTAGCACTCAAACTTGATGATATATCATTTGCTAGTGTGTCTAAAATTGATATACAAAATAGACCTTCCATTAATGATAATATAGATAATTGGGAAGTGTTTGAGGATGACAAGGACATACTAAATTTTCTTTTCAATGAAGATAAATATAATGACCAAGATTTGGATTGTAACACATTGGTTGAGATGGTAGATGGAAAAGAAACCATTTATGGTCAAGAGACCTTGCAACTTAAAACAAACAAGGTACCTAAAGGTTTGGTGGTCTTAGAAAGTGTTTTTGATAATCAGGACAAAGTACATTCAAATGGAAAAAATCATAAGCCACAAGAGTTAGAAGAAATTAATCTTGGCATAGTTGAATCACCTAGAAAGGTATACATTGGTAATACCTTATTCCCTTCCATTAGTAAGTCATTGATTGATTTTTTAAGAAAATTTAGGCATGTGTTTGCATGGTCTATTGATGACCTTAAGGCTTATAGGGAGGATATTTTTCAACATGTAATACCCCTTAAAGAGTATGTTAACCCTTTTAGACAAGAAAAAAGGCCTATCAATCCTACTTTAGCAACCAAGAGAAAGAGGAACTTTTGAAACTAAGGGATAGGGGGATAATCAAACCAATTAGATACTCTTCATGGGTATCCAAATTAGTACTAGTAAAAAAGGAAAATGGGGATATTAGATTGTGTGTTGATTTTAGAAGCCTAAATATTGCATCCCTGAAAGACAATTACAAATTTTCCAACATGCAAGCTATGTTGCATCAAGTTACCAGTTCCTAATTGATGTCAATGATGGATGGTTTTTTAAGGATATAACTAGGTCCTTGTTGATGAGAAAGAGTAATTCAAAACAACTTTTACAACTCCTTCAAGAACTTATGTATATCTTAGCATGCCTTTTGGCTTGATAAACGTAGGAGCTAAATTTTAGAGGGTCATGGATGTTGCATTCAAGGAGTTTATTGAAAAGTTTATGGTTAATTATTAGGATGACCTAAAAACATACTCAAAAAGGAACAAGGTTCATTGTAAATATTTGGAAAATATTTTTGTAAAGCCTTGGAGTATAAAGTATCATCAAATCCAAAGAAATGCACCTTTGAAGTGAAAAAAGGAAAGTTGTTAGGCCATATAATGTCCAAAGAGGGAGTGAAAATTGATCCTGAAAGAGTGGCAACAATAGATAAGATGCCAAAGCCTAAGAATGTCAAAGGAATCCAGTCTTTCTTTGGACAAGTTAATTTCTTGAGGATATTTGTAAATTTTTTTTGCTAAGATTGGTAGACCCATCTCAAAGATGCTTAAGAAAGGAGCAACAATTAGTTGGGAAGGTGAGCCTATCACTTCCTTTCAATAAATCAAAGATGTCATCAAGCATGCACCAGTCCTCAGGATAGCATACTATGCAAAATCCATGCACATATTTTATTTTGCCTCTATCCATACTATTGTAGTTGTTTTACTCCATAAAATAAAGGATGGGTATGAGCAACCCATTGCATTTTTCAGAAAATCACTCTAACCTACTAAATTGAAATATGAGATAAATAAAAAGTAGGCTTATGCTCTTATCAAAGTTTTCAAAGCGTTTAGATGTTATTTAGTTTTAATTTTTGTTATTGTATTTGTACCTAGTGTAGTAGTTAAAGATATATTTTCTCAGTGAGAAGTATCTGGTAGAAGGTGTAGATAGATAAATAGAATCCAAGAGTTTAACATAGAAATCCAAATCACAAAATTGGTGAGACGCCAACATAAGAAAATTTTATGGCTCAGTCAAATTTAGATGCTAACTAGATAAACTTGATATGTGAAAACCTTAGATCAGATACATGTGATATGGATCAATGTGATTGGTATAAAAATGTGAAAAATTACTTATTCTATATGGAAGACCCACCTCATTTGACAAACAATGAAAGGATAATTGTCAAGTTACATGGCATTAGATATATTATTATTAATTGAAGTTTATGGTAGAGGAATTTGAAGGAGTGCCCTTGAAATACATTGATCAAAGTGAATTAGAAAAGCTATTAAATTATGTACATTTAGATGTATGTGGACATCACTTCATGATAAAGACTATTGCCAACAAGGTAATGAGAGCTAGTTTTAGGTGGCCTAGTATATTCAAAGGTGCACACACTTTGGTTAGAAAATGTGATTCTTGAACAATATTTTCTAAGAAACTCAAATTCTCTAGGAATGCTCCCCTAAAATCAATGGAAGTACAAGCTACATTTCAATAGTTGGGAATGGACTTTGCGATGCCCTGCCAAGGGATCCAAAAGAAATAACCAAAAGTTTGACTAAGTTTGATAGCATTTATTTTTATTTTTATTTTTTGAAACATGAAAGATACACCATTCACATCAAACACATAATAGTGGAAGCAGTAACATACATAACAGGTTACATTCCTTAAAGATCCCCTGACATTGAATCACATTTAAATCTAATCTAACACTAAGTCCATCAATTACTACATCCATATGAAAGAATAATGAAAAGTCCAATGTCCATTTAATATACATTGTTTCTAAATGCCTCTTGGCAAATTAATTTGCAATGCTCATTCATCCACTATACATGTCATAGGGTATGAAAGGCTTACAAGAATATACATATGTAAAAATAGATATACATCATCCTCTTCGAATCCATGATACACATATAATAAAATAAATGAAATCATTCACCATATGTAATACATCCATACATCAAAAGATATAACCATCTAACATAATGATCCATGAAAAAAATGAAGGTAAATGCCAACAAGAATGCTCCAGCCATGGTGACCACAGATGTATCTCAATGGTAAGAGTAAAAAGCACTACCACCTAACCATGTGGAACCTAAATGGTCCACTCCCACCATGCTGAGGAGATATTCTCAATTCCCAAATAGGATATCAAATCACATAACACAAGAACTCTCTAAGTCCAAGAAATCATAAAAGTATACTAACTCAAAGGTTCCAATAGATAGATTGACATCTAGACCCAGAGGAACACAAAGACACGTAGGTATCTACAATGTAAGAAGGAAAGTGTCATCACACAAATCATGTTTAAAGTTACCTGAGTAGTCCCTTAGGACTCCTGGGTCCCTAGTGATCTATGTGGCCACTAGTATCCTCTCACACTGACAAGGCATACTACAAAATGCAAGGTCATAACCAAGAATTCTCTCTACTCCCATCCTAGTCTATATTAGCACTCAAGGCATGGGTGAGGACATAAAATTATCTCTTATTAGGTTCATTTAAGTTAGTATTAAGTATACAGTTATCACTTATTAAAAAACTTACAATGGGTTACCCCCAAGACCACTTAGAGTCCCCGACCCACATTGCAAACCACTTCCTAACACTACATATAGATAACCTACCCTAAGCTCATGAAATCAAAATTCATAGAATCATAGTAAAATGACCTCAATCCTATACAAGTGACTGGGAAGCATCGTAAAGATAATCATAGTAATCACATTAGTTCTCTATGAGCAACTGGAGAGAAACAAGATAAATCACAATATCCATCGATTCTCAATGAGCAACCAAAAAGTAACCAACAATACTAATCAATGACTTAGAATGGTTAATCAGGTATCTCACAACATATATCCTGCTATCACACAAAGACAATGAAAGATAGTAACCAACAATAAAAACATACTTATCATAAGCATACCATCACATACATGGTTGAGCAATAATGATTGAGATCAAGTCAACATGATACCACACTCACCAAACCCCTGAGCCTCTGGTAGACATCCTATAACTGGTCAATCAACCCAAAGTCCCCAAACATAAATAGCATAAAGAAAACAAGATACAAGCATATGTTTTACTTTGTTGAAAGCACATGGTTAATTTAAATGTGTGGTTTCAATTTCCATTTCAGAGTTCACTAACAAGTGAAGAAATATTTCCATCATTTTTCTTATAATAAATTCAAGTATTAGCTTGAGTAAAACAAATATTTACCCCATGACTTAAAAATCAAATTTCTAAATTTACTAAGGTAAATATTATATTTTCTTTTAAGTTTGCGAATGGTAAGATTCCCATTGATTCACATTAATCAAGACTTAAATTAAATATTGACATATTTTTAAAATAATTTATTAAAACATGATTTTAAATCATTATAATAACTCTTCATTATTTAATAATTTAGAATTTGGTTAACACATATCAATCAGTATTTAAATAATTATTAAATAACATATATAATACTTTATATATATATATATATATATATATATATATATATATATATATAAGTTAATAAAAACTATTAACAACTTACTAACATTTAAACTTTATAAAAATATAAATAAAAAACTTTATTAAAAAAAAAGCAACTTTTAATAATCGCTGCGGCTTATTTAAAAAGTCGTGTGACCCTACCCTTTGTTCTAGGGCCTACGACGAAAAAATGCGAGGAAGCATTCTGAAAGCTCAAGGAGCTTTTGACCAGTGCACCAATCTTAGTAGTACCTGATCCAGTACGTGGTTTCTTGAGGGGATTGGAGTAGTTCTGATGCAGAATGGATGAGTGATTACATATGAATCACACAAACTCAAGTATCACGAGTTGAATTATCCTACGCATGATCTTAAATTAGTAGTAGTAGTTCATGCCTTAGTGAGATGGAGACATTTCTTGTTGGAGCACAGATTTGAACTACATTGTCATGTCCCCTATTCAAATAATTAAAAAAAATAATAAACTTTGTTAAGGCAGGCAGGCTCCAAAAAGGTGAAATTTCGGAAAAAGGGGTTAATCTTTGGAAACCAATGGACTAATAAATAAAAATTATTATTAAATTATATTTTATTAACCCCTCTTGGACGTGAGTTAGGGTTATGCCCTCTTTAAAAGGGGTTTGGAGGCATTTTGGGCTTATTCTACATCTTGATTCTTGCTAATTTTCTTGTTGTTCTTCAGAGGCTGCCAAACCTGTGGAGAAGGAGACCCAAGAACGGGAGTTTGCAGGTTTCCAAGAAGGCTAAGGACGGGAGTTTGAAGCCATTCCATGTGCATGCTCATACAGAGTTTGCCCTTGTGCTGAATAGTGCCGATTTGGGTGTTTTTGGGGATTGTTTTTGGTTTGAATTTGGGTTTTCAGTTGAGTGTTTCATATCAGTTTGGTTTGCTGTTGTATTTCAGACTTTATGATGTTAAAATAGAGCCGAATATATGTATTGGGTCGTGATTAAACTTCTGAGATAATTTATGAGTGTTTTTTGGTGTTTTCGGGCATTTTGGTGTTAATTTCGGGAGCCCGATTGAGCATAGTTTTGCTCTACATTTGTGATCTGTTGTGTAAGGGCTGTACAAATCTGGAAATGTCATTTTGTAGGCTGTTATGCTGCTGAAATTTCTGTAAAAATGTCCATTTTCAGATTTATTAACAATTTGTGAAGTTGTGAAGTTTTTTTTGGCACTAATTTGGACATACCCGATTTGGGTTTTATTGGAGAATTGACAGATCTTTGTAATATTGGTTGTTTGATTTTAAAGTTCTGATTTGAGGCTGGAAATATCATAAAAAAATTAGTAAAGGGACATTTCAGTGGTATCAGAGCCGTGATCTTGCCAGCCTGAGGGTTTGTAGAAGTTGCATGTCAGTTTTAACAACTACCCAGATCTTGCATGTCAAGTTTTGATAACTACCCAGATCTTGCATGTCATATTTTATGATTGCATGCAACTAAGTGAAAGAGAAAAAAGATATTTGCAGCGAGAAAAGAATAAAGAAATTTTGATCAAACCCCCAGTTGAAAGCAAAAGTACAAAATCCAAGGAAGAAAAAAGTATGGCTGATCCAGATGAGATGGCAAAGAAATTCTTTCAAGACATCCAAAATACTCAGAAGCAAACAGTGGATGGTTTGGCGGAAACTAGAGAGGCTTTGCGAATATTGACAGAAAAATTACAAGGAATTGCATCTATTAATGAGAAAGGGAGCACTTCAGAGGAGCCGAGAAATGGGAGATCCACACCATCTAAATCATCCAAATCTATTTTCTTGCCTGCAGATGAGCCACCAGTACCAAATCCAGCCATTAATCCAGTGGAAGAGGTTACAGGTAATTTGATTACATTAAGAGCTACTTACAATGGCTTAGATGATGACTTTCGTAGTTCAGTTCCTTTTAAAGAATATGTGGATATGATGAACGCGTTGATGCCCAAGAAAGAGAATAGGAGGGAGCATGACACAAGTGGAAGAGAGCTCAAAAATAAAATAAGCAAGTTTACAGCGCCTACTTTTGATGGAACAAATAAAATTTCAGCTAGAGCATGGCTACAAAAATTACAAACTTTCTTCACACTCAACCCCATGAAAGAGAGTGATGCTATTCAATTTGCAAGTCTACACTTGGAAGATGCAGCCTATGATTGGTGGTATCATGGAATGACTACTCAAGGTCACGATCAGGTAACTACATTTGAAGATTTCAGTCAAAGGGTGATAGATAGATTTGACCTCAAGGATGATGAAGAGTACTTTAAAGAATTGTCAAAGTTGAAGCAAACCAAATCAGTTAATGAGTATGTAGAAGAATTTCAAAAAGTGGCTGTTATGGTACCTGATATGAGTGAAAAGAGGATCGTTTATCTTTTTCTTGATGGTTTAGAAGATTCTATTAAGGGTTTGGTTAAGGCTTTCTCACCCTCAACCTTACAGGAAGCTATCAAAAGAAGCTTGCAACTTGAAACGTGCGTGCCTATGAAATCAATCACTAATCAAAAACCCCCAAATCTTTGGCAACATAAGGGAAATTTTCAGAAAAAGACTTTCCCAACACTACCACCAAAAGATGTGACAAATGTGGCAAAAAAGAAGGTAGATGAAGAGACTAGGAGTGAATTACGAAGGAAAAAACTTTGTTTTACTTGTAGAGAACCATGGGTTCCAGGACACAGATGTTTGGGGAAAGGTCAAGTGCACTATATTGAAGTTGCTTCAGAATCTGATTCAGATGAGCATGAGGAATTTCATGATACTAAGGAGGAGGTAGAAGAAGAGAAAGTAAAAGAAATCAGCAAGGATGGCACTTTAGCAGCATTATCAGGAGTCCCAAGATACCATCCCTTCCGAATTCGAGGGGTACTAGCAGGGCAAAGGTTGACTGTTCTTCTTGATAGTGGGGCAACTCACAATTTTATTGATGAGGGATTTGTCATGAAAAGAGGGCTTAAAGCAGAAGATTTTGAGGGATTCAATGTTACTGTAGCTGATGGATTCACTATGCCTTGCACACGGGTGGTGAAACAACTCAAGATGACCTTAGGAGATTATGAGTTATGTGATGACTTCTATGTGGTTGGTATTGGGGAGACAGATCTTGTATTGGGTGTTCAATGGTTGCACTCTATCGGAGGCTATTACATGAACCATCAAACTATGGAGTTTAAATTTCATTCCAATGGGAAAGAAGTCATATTGAGAGGGTTATCAAATGGAGCACCTAAGGCGGTCTCTGCAAAGAGGATGGAGAGGACTTTTCGAAGAGGACAAGTAACATGGGCAGCAGGAGTCATAATCCAACCAACAAGCTATCCCAAGAATCAAGGTAATTTCCATTTTGAAATTCAAAATATTCTTGATAAGCATAGTATAGTTTTCAATGACTTGCCTCCAGGATTACCACCAGATAGAGGTTTTGAGCATGTTATAGAGTTAGAACAGGGTGCCAAACCAGTTATAACAACCCCATACCGCCATCCAAGAGGTTATAAGGAAGAAATTGAAAAAACTATTAAAGAACTCCTGGACATGGGATTCATAAGGCCTAGCTCTAGTCCATTTGCATCATCTGTGGTACTTGTCAAGAAAAAGGATGGTACAATGAGAATGTGTATAGACTACAGGGCTCTAAACAAGAAGACCATAAAAAATAGGTATCCCATACCACGCATAGATGAACTCATTGATGAGTTACATGGTGCTGTATACTTCTCAAAAATTGACTTAAGATCAGGCTACCATCAAATCCGAATGAGGAGTGAAGATGTGGAAAAGACTGCTTTCAGATGTCACTATGGGCACTTTGAATTTATTGTTATGCCATTTGGACTCACTAATGCACCAGCAACATTCCAATCTTGTATGAATAAGGTATTCAGTCAGCATCTTCGAAAATTTGTTTTGGTATTTTTTGATGATATCTTGATATACAGTAAAACATGGGAAGAGCATCTAAAGCACATAGACACTGTTTTGGGAATCTTGGAGCAGCAATCCTTCTATGCTAAGCTATCTAAATGTGAGTTTGGTTTGATAGAGATCCTATATTTGGGACATATTATAAGCTCTAAAGGAGTACAGGTTGATCAACAAAAAATCCAGGCAATTTTGGATTGGCCTCCACCCACTAATCTTACACAGTTGAGAGGTTTCTTCGGGTTGTGTAGCTACTATAGGAGATTTGCCAAGGGATTTTCTCAGCTTGCTGCCCCCTTGACTGATTTGACAAAGAAAGGAGCTTTTGTTTGGACAGAAGAGGCACAAAAAACATTTGATAAGCTTAAGGAGGTAATGAGTTCATGCCCTGTGCTTGCAATTCCAGATTTCTCTTTACCTTTTGTTGTTGAATGTGATGCTTCAGGAGAAGGTATAGGGGCTGTCCTAACTCAAAGGGGACATCCAATAGCATTTGAGAGTCGAAAATTAAATCAATCAGAGAAAGGGTACTCCATCTATGATAAGGAAATGTTGGCAATCATGCATGCACTTCATAAGTTTAGACAATATTTGGTATGTGGGAGATTCATTGTAAAGACAGACCATAATAGCCTCAGGTTCTTCTTGAACCAAAGGGATTTGAATGATCGTCAACAAAAATGGGTAAGCAAATTGCAAGCTTATGATTTTGATATTGAATACATGAAAGGAAAGAATAATGTGGTTGCTGATGCTCTCTCAAGAAAGCCCACTTTGTGTTCCTTATCATCTATCTCTGCTGATTGGAAAGTCTCCATAATTTTAGAGTATGCTAAAGATTCATTTGCCACCAAGATTTTGGATAAGTTAGTGGATGATAACAGGTACAAGGTTGTTGATGAATTGATTTATTACAAGAACAGGATCTTCTTAGTACCAGGGTCAAAAACTAAGGAGAGGATATTGAGGGCTTTTCATGACACACCTTTGGCTGGTCACCAGGGATACTTCAAGACATACAGGCAAATTCGAGAGCGGTTTTCATGGAAGGGTATGAAAGAGGATGTCCTTAAACACATTAAGGAATGTATGGTATGCCAACAAAGCAAGAGTGAGCAAAATTTTCCTGCAAGGTTGTTGCAGCCACTTCCTATTCCTGAACAAAAATGGGAAAGTATTTCCATGGATTTCATCACTGGGTTGCCCAAGGTTCAAGGTAAGGATTGCATATATGTGGTGGTAGATAGACTAACTAAGTATGCACATTTCTTTCCTATCACATCTGATTTCAAGGCATCACAAGTGGCTGAATTGTTCTTCAAGGAAATTTTTAGATTACATGGTTTGCCTAGAAACATTGTTAGTGACCGGGACAGTAGATTCCTTAGCTCTTTTTGGAAGGAGCTCTTTCATTTGGCAGGAACTGAACTCACTCCCAGTACTAGCTACCACCCTCAAACAGATGGACAAACAGAGATAGTTAATAAATGGATAGAAGGATATTTGAGGAACTATGTTTCAAATCAACAACATGCTTGGGTGAAATGGTTACACCTAGGGGAGTATTGTTACAATACATCTCATCACATGTCTATTGGTATGCCTCCTTTTCGTGCTCTTTATGGTTACGATGCCCTTTCCTTTGTTGATCTAATACTTTCCGATAGCAGAGTACCCGCAGCAAGTGATTTCATCAAGCAAAGCCAAGACATAATAAGGTCCCTCAAGGATAATCTACAACATGCACAAAACCAACAAAAGATATATGCTGATAGGAAAAGGATTGAAAGATCTTTTGAGGTGGGAGATTTGGTATTTGTTAGGTTGCAGCCATATAAGCAAAGCACCTTGAAGAGAAGTGGGGCAGAGAAACTCAAGCCAAGGTTCTATGGGCCTTATAAAATCATCAAGAAGGTAGGAGAGGTAGCTTATGAATTGGAGCTCCCACCAAACAGCAAAATACATAATATTTTTCATGTATCTTGCTTAAAGAAGGTTATAGGCCAGCAAACCATAGTATCTACAGAATTACCACCTCTTGATGATGAAGGGAAATTAGTTTTGATACCAGAAGAAATTTTGGATACAAGAGAGAAAAGGTTGAGAAATAGGAGCATCATAGAGCATTTGGTCAAATGGAAAGGATTACCACTAGAGGATGCAACTTGGGAAGGAGAACATATTCTTGAGAATTCCAACCTTCATTGCTTGAGGACAAGCAATATTTGGGAGGGGAGGACTTGTCATGTCCCCTATTCAAATAATTAAAAAAAATAATAAACTTTGTTAAGGCAGGCAGGCTCCAAAAAGGTGAAATTTCGGAAAAAGGGGTTAATCTTTGGAAACCAATGGACTAATAAATAAAAATTATTATTAAATTATATTTTATTAACCCCTCTTGGATGTGAGTTAGGGTTATGCCCTCTTTAAAAGGGGTTTGGAGGCATTTTGGGCTTATTCTACATCTTGATTCTTGCTAATTTTCTTGTTGTTCTTCAGAGGCTGCCAAACCTGTGGAGAAGGAGACCCAAGAACAGGAGTTTGCAGGTTTCCAGGAAGGCTAAGGACGGGAGTTTGAAGCCATTCCATGTGCATGCTCATACAGAGTTTGCCCTTGTGCTGAATAGTGCCGATTTGGGTGTTTTCGGGGATTGTTTTTGGTTTGAATTTGGGTTTTCAGTTGAGTGTTTCATATCAGTTTGGTTTGCTGTTGTATTTCAGACTTTATGATGTTAAAATAGAGCCAAATATATGTATTGGGTCGTGATTAAACTTCTGAGATAATTTATGAGTGTTTTTTGGTGTTTTCGGGCATTTTGGTGTTAATTTCGGGAGCCCGATTGAGCATAGTTTTGCTCTACATTTGTGATCTGTTGTGTAAGGGCTGTACAAATCTGGAAATGTCATTTTGTAGGCTGTTATGCTGCTGAAATTTCTGTAAAAATGTCCATTTTCAGATTTATTAACAATTTGTGAAGTTGTGAAGTTTTTTTTGGCACTAATTTGGACATACCCGATTTGGGTTTTATTGGAGAATTGACAGATCTTTGTAATATTGGTTGTTTGATTTTAAAGTTCTGATTTGAGGCTGGAAATATCATAAAAAAATTAGTAAAGGGACATTTCATACATATCAATCATCTTAGTCTTCAGTACATATTCATGCAGCCTAATCTAAATGCTAGGCAATAGTGTTGGATGGAGTTTTTATGCAAGTATGACTTCAAGGTGAAGTATATCTAGGGGAAGTAGAATGTAGTAGCTAATGCTTTTAGTTGCAGGAAACATGTGATATCATCTACGACTCTTAGCATTTATTTGAGGAGTTAGATACTTCAGGCACACTTTATTGATTCTTAGTATCAGGAGGTGTGCAAAGAGATAGATTCAAGGAGACCTTTGGAGGGTAAGTTTTAACACTATGTCTTAGAGTTAGATGGCCTTTTTGAGACATTCGGGAAAGATCTATGTACCACTATTGGATGAGCTTCACATATTGATCCTATTAGAGGCCCATCGTGCACCTTACTCGACACATCCAAGTGTCAAGAAGATGCATGCAGACTTGTGACATTTATTCTATTGGTCCATGATGAAGTGCAAAATTGCTGATTTTATGGCTAGATGTCTCGAGTGTCAGAGAGTCAAGGCAGAAAACCAGCATCCGGCAAGACTTTGGTAGCCAAATCTCATTCCTTCATGGAAGTGGGACATCATCTCTATGGGCTTCATAGTAGGATTACCTATGCCTTCTTATTGTCATGATGCTATCATGGTCACAATCGATCGGTTGACTAAGGTGGCACATTTTTCACCAATCAAGTCTTCCTACACAACAGCTTCTGTAGCTAATGTCTTTATTGAAAACATCATGAGACTACATGGTATTCCTTGAAAGATCATTTCAGATAGGGATCCTATTTTCACTTCCACATTTTGGACATCACTACAGCATGTTCTTGGGGCACAGTTGAATTTCAATTTGGCATATCACCCAAAAACAGATGGACAGACAGAGAGAGTGAATCAAGTTTTGGAGGATATCTTGAGGATGTATGTGATGGATAGGCAGACTCATTGGGAGGACTATCTCTACCTAGTGGAGTTTGTTTACAACAATGGGTATCACAGTTCTATTAGCATGGCACCTTTCTAGGCCTTATATGGATGTCCTTGTCGTACACCTTTGAGTTGGGATAGTCTTGAGGATTGCATCCTATTGGGTCCTAAGATGCAACGTGATATGGAGCAATAGGTTGTGCGTATCCAAGAGCACTTGACTATGACACATGATAAGTAGAAAAAGTATGCTAATGCACATAGGATAGATAAGCAGTTTTTTGTGGGAGAGAAGGTTTTCTTGAGAGTGCAACCGTGGAAGATTTTGATCCATTATGGAAAGGGCTCAAAGCTAGCACCTCGCTTTGTGGGACCATTTGAGATTCTTGAGAGGATTGGTCCAGTTGCCTATCATCTTGCTTTACCAACCAACCTAGCTTGCATTCATGATGTTTTCCATGTTTTAGTACTTAGACATTATATTCTTAATATTGTACATATTCTTGATTGGAATGCATTGTAGGTAGAGGATGGGTAGCTAGCTTTGGAGCCGGCTCACATTTTGAAGCAATGGGAGTTGACCCTCAGAGGTCCATCCATAGAGTAGGCAAGGGTCCAATGGGACCCTACTAATGACTCTTCAGCTACATGGGAGGATGCATCTAGATTACGAGATTTATATCCCTACTTGTGTATAGGCTTCCAGGAGTAAGCCTAATCCTAGGAGGGTGGATGTAGTGCCTACCCCTAGTCTACATTTTCCTAGTTTACATTTTTGCTATTATTGCCAAACTCTTTTAGGCCAATTTTATGTTGATGATTAGTATCATTATTTTGAGAATATTAGATATTGTTTCAAACTTAGTTGACATATGATGAGATTACTTGGTACTCTATACTTCATATGTGCATGATGATTATTACAATGTTGTTAAATTATTGATGATGTTCAGTTAGATGGATTATCATATGTGTTTTTCTTGTGGATACTTACCCCATACTACATGTGTATGGTGTGCGTATTTTTTTTCTTTATGGATGACATTTATGATGTGGTTAAGGAATGGAGTCGTAGTCACCTGCTAGTCAGGATCTACATGATGCACCACTTCCTGCCATTTCCTATTTAGCTTAGTATATATTGTGTATGTACATGCATGGATTTTATGTAGGTTGCAGGTATCGAGTATTGACTTCCCTGAATTGCCAAGATGAGTGTACCCTATCGCATTATCTCAATGGTAAAAGAGGGGAGATAAATTCTTAAGTCCAAATCCTAAACCTTTGAGTCATTCATCCTAATTGACAATTAGGACAAGTATCTGAGTCGTCTACCTTTTGAATGCATTGGATGATGTTAATTCATGATTTTAAACCCTTAGCTTGATTTTGTATGTGTTTTACTATGATGGGTGTTCATATTTTAGTTTATGAGTTTTTGGTGAATTTTGTGTTAATTAAGTCTAATTAAAAATATTTAATTAATGATTTAATTTAATGGAAAATTATATGTTATGTCAATATTTTATTTAATTAATTGGAAAATTAATTATATAAAAAGAGTCCAATAAAAGAATTAAATTTGAGAATAAATCTATAAGTTTAAATTTGAACATGATAATATTTAGTTAATTTAATAATAAAATATATATTTGGCGTGCATTTTTAAATAAATGCTAAATAATATTATTATTTAAATTAATAGATAGTTATCAAAATTAATGTTCAAAAATAAATTTAGAAGTGGGAAAAGAAATTAATTTATTAAAATTTTCATGATTTCATAATACGTGCATGAGACTAAATTAAATAAATCAATTTAAAAAAAGGTCAAGTAAAAATTAAATAAAGTAATTTAATGGATTATTTTATGTGTATGGAAAAGATAAAAGAAAGACAAATAAAAGTTAATAAAGAGTTAAAAGGTGTGAGCAAAGAGTTCTCTGCAGTGAACGCACAATTAGTGCCCCAATTTTAGGGAGAGAACTCCTTTTTCACAATTTGGGGTTCATTTTTCAAGGATTTGAGAATTTTGGAGAAGGAAGAAATTTTCAAAGAAGGAGAAAGTTCTGAAAGGGGAAATTGTTCTCTACAAATTTTTGGAGTGTAGCGAATTAACATCAGTGTCTAGGTAGATGCTTGTGAAAATTTGCATAATTTAAATATGTTCTTTTAATTCCTATCTTCTTCATGTTTGTTAGATGATTGTTTGGATCACTTGGTGGGGCTATTGGTGTGATTTTTCATAGTATAGAAAAACTTTTGATATTTGGGTAAAAAATCAATTAAATCTTTGATTCTTGCAGATTAGGGTTTTATCTTGTGAAATCCTAAAAATTGTTAGATTACCCTGGTTGTGCCATGTTCTGTGGTTTGTGTTTTCCTTTTAAATTCTCAAGGTTTGTCTCTCAAATTGTCCTTGAAAAGGCCATAAGTGTATAAAAACCCTTATACCTTTGTTTTGTGTTGCCCTAGTTTTCAAAATTTTTAAAAGGTATTGTTTCAAATATTTTGGCATGGCATTTTATCCTAAAGATTTGTTTGCATCAGAATACCTTTTTAGCCTTATGATAAACCTTTTATGCACTTTAATTGGATATTTTATTTCAAAAAGGATGCCAAGTTGAAATGTTTTTCAACACCATTGATTTTCTCAAGATGAAGGGTCCCCGCATTCCCACATTTTCAAGTTGAAAGGTCTTTAAATAATGCGGGGAAATGGATTTGTGACACATAGACCCTAATGATTTTTGAGATTCAGTGCACCGCAAAAGGTCTATTATGTCAGCATGGGTCAAGACACTTTTTGCAGATTTGTCATATTTTTCAGGAAACATTTTATTTTCCTGCACTCTCATTGGTTGTTCAAATCAATGAAAACTTTACCTTATGATCAATATTCATCAACTATGGATCTTATTTAGATCTATGATTCCTGCATTCCCGCATTTTAAAAATGTGCGGTCTTTAAATAATGTGAGGAAGCAAGCTCACAATGCATGGTATGGTGACATCATGGGCCCGCCTTTTACAAAAAGGTAATAATAGTATGTCCTCCATGGTAGTTGTCAGATGACATGGAATGAAGAGAAAGCATTTCATTGGTCCATTCAGATTGAATGAGTGCACAGTCATCACAAGTTTCTGATCACTATTGATTAAAGAAAGATCAATGAATTCTACATTCTCGCATTATCAAGCTGCTCAATTTTTAAATAATGTGGGCAACCGGGCATGGTGGGACCTGGACAAAGCTTTAAGAAATATGCTGAGTCATGCCACACTAGAAAAGATTAAACAAAATGAAACATGCTCATTGCTGGTGGGTGATAAGTATGCCAAGTTGGAAGTGGCAATATCATGGATGAAAAAACTTTAATTTCTATTAGAAGCACATGGACAAAAGGGTAAGTTTTCATTGGTCAAGTTGATCTAGTGGGCCACCAAATAAAGAAATCTTGGTTTGCCATTGATCAAGGTAAAATCAATGGTGCCAGCATTCTCGCATTACCAAAGTGCAAGGGTTTTAAATAATGTGGGGAAGCGGGCTCACGATGTGCATCTGAGGATCCCAAAGTTTTAAAAGGCTTTTTGCTTTTAAAATAAAGCCATCCGATACATGGGAGATCAACGAGTAGAATTTAAATTCAAGATACAACATGAAAATAGCAGTTGCAGAAATAAATATGATAGATAGTTTCCTTCGTGCGACCTAAATACTTTGATATAGCATGCAAATTTGCCATTGTTGAAGCATAGTTATAGATTTTCTCAGTGCGAGAGGATTTTAGAAGCTAGGGCACAAAATTTTTCAAGGGTTTCAGCATAATTCACAGAGAAAACTACAGAGAAAGGAGGGCAAATCTGGCGGGTAAGTGGTCTGTAACTAGTAGAAATAAAATTTTGCTGTTATAAAGGATCTGAACTCTTAAAGATGCCTCCATGAAAGGATTTTTTTGGGCAAACTAAATATTCAAAAAGGGGTGTGCATAATGATTTTCTGGAACAATTTCCTTTGTCAATACATGAGATAACTAAGGGGAGGGAGTTGATTCCTAAAACCCCTAGAGTAGCTATAGCAAATGGTTTTTCTGACAAGGCCAATTGGGTACAAGATGCTCAAGTATCCATGGGAGGTTTGGAATTATTCAGAATGTGGTTTTCAGAGCAAAAATTCGATACTCCTTTGAGCAATGTCTGGCAGTTTGATATTGGAAAGTTGATAATCCCTATAGTTTTCCTCAATAGTAATTTATTAATGGATTTGGCCAAGAAGTATGGCCCAATTATAGGGTGGATAAAGAATCATGCTAGAGTAAACCTCTTTAGGGTCTACCCTGAACTGATTAGAGAAGTTTTTAATCTTAACCTAACCATGTTGTGCACGAAACTATTGACATAGATAACCTAAAAAAAAGGTATAATGCACAAAAAACCTACTTGAAAAGAGGGTCACTACAGGAGCATGCTTCCAAGGTTGGTAATTTGTCTATAATTACTATTAGCACCCAAGATCCACTATTAAAAAGACATTTTAACATTAGGGCTAAGGCATTATATGTTTCTCTTTGTAAGATTTTTGGAATAGATGAGGTAGAACAAATTCAAGACTGAATTGTCCTCATCATGGCACAAACTCTTCAATTTGGAATGAGCTCTATCCTGGATTTTGCAACATTTCTCACAAGAGAAATTCACAATGGTTTGGTTGGGATAGCAAAAGGAAAAGTAGATAAACCATTCTATTGGTATTCATTGCTTATGCATATGTGCTTGTATAAGGGATTTACCTTTTTTCTCCACAAGTATGGAATTGGAAACAACCAGGGAGGGGGAGAAGAATCCAGTACAGTTGTGGAGTGTAGATATGACCTCAAAAGCCACAGGTGCCAGTTATGTGGCATTTTATAGGTATTTTGCATCAAAGCTTAGACTGCTTTTAAGAGGAGATAGCCCTAGAATCCCACAAGCATTGTTAGAATTGGTCAGACCCAAGGACCATGCTAAAGGGCTACTTTTCAATCATAACTAGGGGGATATAATTCCCTAAAATGTTTCAATAGTGATAAGAGTGTATGGTTTTTTGGGAAAACTTCATGTGCTACCATTTCATGTGCCTTTGAAGATAGGAATAGTTGAGCTGTTATGGCAGATAGGTACCATAGATGAGAGGGAATTGACTGAGAAGGGAACATTTTTTCCAATTGTCACTGTGACCCATGATTTTGTTTTTGTAAGGAAAGGTTAGAAACATCTAAACTTGTTTTTAGACAAATATAACATGGCAGAATCTCATGCTAGCTTTATTGATCCTGAAGGTTTCTATGATATCTTCAGGGAGAGAATAAAAGCTTCTCGCATGGTCCAACAAGTCTATTATCCTCAAGATGTGATTAGAAACATTTTCACCTTACAACAACAAGAATTGAGAAAAGAAAAGTGGATGGTGTTTAGCAAAATTCTTGAATTCATTAATTCTTTTGATCCCCACTATCACCCATTAAAAGAAAAGAAATACTAGGGAGCCAAGATGCAGGCCTTGATGAATAATTTTGTTGAGATAACACAAGCTATGAATGAAAAAAGGGCTACATATGTTAGGGCATACCCATACAAGGCTGTAGAAGTGCAAAAAAGAATTAATAGTAAAAACATAGTAGCTCCTAGTCAATATACCTTACATAAAAGGTTAGGTTATGTAATGATTTAGAGTGTGCAACAAGGTCCTCTTCATCAAGGAAAAAGACTAGGAAGTCCATCTACAAATAGTGCTCCAAAAGGGAAGAAGTTAGAATAGGGATCTTCTTCTTCCCTGCCAGAAAAATACTCCTCGAGCCAATCCCCAATAAGGATAGACGATGAAGCATCTTTCAGGCAACAATTAAGACAAATTTGAGGAGAAGGAGATATAATTGTTACTTCCACAGATCTGGAGATTGGGGAACCACAAGAACCCCCTACACCTTCCTTGCAGCTTACTGTTACAAACTATAAAGGTAAGGAAATTGATCCTATAGTTGCCTGAGCCTCTGAGAGGTTTGTAAATGATGAAAGTTTTGTGAAATCTAGAACATTTGCACAATTTTTGTGGAGGTTGAATATAGGCAATTTTGAAAATACTTGTAAAAAAATAAAAGAAGACCAACCAGATAAACCAGACTCTGTTATTAAAGAAGAGGTAAAATCTAAATTTTTGAATGATTTTGCCCAATTTACACCTGAGGCCAGGAGGCAATTAGTTAAACAATCAGGAGTCCTTATCTTACCCGAATGGGATATAGTGAATGCTATGGTTTTTGATTCAGTAAGAAAACAAAAGGATATCTAGTTACAAACTGAAGAAGAGATATTACAGGCTCATAGAGGAGTCAAATTTAGTGATGATCACCAAGCCCTTGTAATTTGGTCAATTGAGAAAAGGGATAAAAATAGGATGTAGGAAATGTCTACTGCAGAACATACTGGTGCATTAATAGTATACAGGGCTGGTGAGGTTGGTAGTAAACAGATAATGGGAATGGCTTTAGAAATGCTAAAATTTGGCAGTGTGGTATCTGGCCAGGAAGAAGATAAATTTTCTCTGCTAAATGTTAGATTTGAAGAAGTGCTAAAGGCATATGAAGAGAGGGGTACACGCATACAAAATTTGGAGAATCAGGTGTCTCAAATGGAGAAGAGACTTGGGAAGAGAAAGGTGGGAGAATCCAATGCACCTAGAATTGCATACCCTCCATAGTCATTTGTTAAAGCAATCCCTATTGTTGAAATACCAGATACCCCCGAAAGGCCTCAATTCTATACTGTAGAGGACTTTGAAGAAGAAAAAACCAAACTACATGAGTTGTAGGTAGAATTAAAAAATCAATATGAAGGAAAATTAGAGCAGGGTGTGATGTATTTAAGGGATAAAATACAATGGTCAACCTTCTTTGATTAGTTGAAAGGAATTACAACTCTCATGGATGAATTGAATAGAGATGAGGTTAAATTGACTCCTCTAGCACAGAAGTGGAGGGAGAGAAATAATGATATCACATTCATGCATATATCTACCATCCAAATGCCTTGTCATCAAGTAGAGAAAATTTTTTATTTATTAAATAAGCTAGAAGATTTTGATGATAAAAGGGATTTTGCAAAAAAGATTAACACATTGTTTTTCCAAGTATATTGCTGAAAAATTCATTTTATTTCCTTGTGCTTTAGAATCTGTTGACACAATAAAGGAAAAATAAAAATGGAAAAAAGAGTTGGATGAAATATTTTATGAAAGGATCAAGAACATCATAAGTGAAATTGGTCACTGGTTTTGGGCAAGGACAAACAAAGAGTTGGTAAAGATACAATTATTTTATAATGCCATTAGAAAAGAGCTTGATGATTTAGAGGAATTGGCAAATTCTTTAGTGATTATACAAAGAGAGGCTCTAAATTTTGATTGGCCAAATGATGCTGCTTATAATGAATGGAAAAATTAGTTCTTAGTACAAATGTTAGAAGTTGATGAGGAGGAAGATACAGAAGTAAAAGTTACCCTCATGGTTAATAATGAAGACATGGAAAATCCCCAGATTAAAGTAATTTTGTAGGTAATTGAAGATGATACATCACTTTCAAACCTCATGGCTATTTACTTCGAGGATGAAAAAAATGAAGAATCAGATCATATTTTCTTGTCTCAACAATTGAGAAGTATAATAGAAAGGGACCCACCAAGAAATGTTCAATGTAATAGCCTTTCTATTATTTTCTTTTGTCTTTTATGATAGATGTATGTCAGTATCTTTTAGAAGACACCTATCACTTTCTTTTAGCCTGAAGCTTGTTGCATCTCACATTATTTAAGTGAGATTCCAAGGCTAAAGAATGGTCTGAATTCTTTTTTTTTCTAAGTAATATGCTTAGTCTATCTTTGGTCCAAATTTTTGAAAGCAAGTTTATGATGTATTTTCTCTGTCAATTCTCTAAGAATACATGAATATAGAGTGAGGTGTGTTTCTTTCTGAAGGTCATTCTGAGTCTATTGTAAATGGTATATAATTTTCAAAGAAAATAAATACAAATTGTGAACTGTCCCCATATCATTCCTTTCTGAATCTTGTCTCTTTTTTATTTCTTGGTTATCTTGATATTGTATAAGTAAAGGCTTGTGCAATTGAATGCAATCCAATTAGGTTGTATATCTGTTTATCACTGCTATTAATTCAATGGATGAAATAAAAGCTTTGGTGAATGTGATAAGGTTTCTTTAGTAGTGGAAAGGGTTTTGAATGATAAATTCTGATAATGCAACAAATTATATCTAAGAATTTTCTATAGACTCTAAACCCCAATGGATTTGGCACTGATCAAATTGATTCAGTTGAACGAGAAATATATCATAAATTGCTGATAGAATTTGTTGTAAGGAAACAAATTAGATCTAAGAATTTTCTATAAACTCTGAACCCCAATGGATTAGGCACTGATCAAATTGATTCAGCTAAAGGAGAAATATATCATAAATGGTTATCAAAATGCAACATCAAATAAAATTTTACTTTTATTTCTTATATATCTTCAAACGTTGGCCAGTAATTGTCTGCATGGAATGTTCTAGGTTCAATTAGCCACTATTGTTGAGAACATCTACAAATCTATAGAATAATTTTTGGCCATATCTATTATATGGGATGTATTTAGAAAATTGTCATGAATTATGTATGTAATTGAGGATTTGAGATGAGAATCATAATGAAACTAAAATAATCCTCATACAGTCTTTCCTAGTTGTGAATCATCCCTAGGTACACCCACCCTGGCTTTCCAGAGCCAAAAGACTAGAAAACTACCCTTGGTTTTGTTGAAGTTGGGCCCAAATGCTTTGCACATACAATTTTTAATAAGAATTGGCTGGTCTTTAGATTGTGTGAGTAATATCAACTTGGTATTAAGCATTTTTTTGCTTAGTAGTTTTAATTTTATTTTTAAAACACCAACAAAATGGCAACTCTACTCGGGAGTTGTCCAACACATCTGTGAAGAGTACTATAGTTTCTTTGGTCCTACTGTATATCTGTGTGTCATGTTATCCAAGTTTTTCCCGTGGTTTTAAGGGAAACTTTTAGTGACAAACCTTAGGAATTTAAAGAAGATAAAGCCCAAGTACCATAGATACACACTGACGTATCCAGCCTATCCAAGTGTCTTATCTAACAAGCAAGAGTTGTAGTCTTTCAGCATCAGTGATTGATGTCTCTGTGCCAAATTTTTAATTTTTTTTTACTAGCGTGTTGTTTTTCTTTGAGTTAACAATAAGTGTCATTGTATATTTTCCCAAGAATAGGGTGGCAACTCAGTCAAGGTTTTGAAGCTAGTGTTTATTTTAACAAAAGGTGAATATGGCTGACAAGAGAAAGAACACAAGATCTTACATGAGAGCCAATCCTAATGTATCAATGTATACTGATCTACCCCAAGGTGGTAGGAAGAACCAAAATAAGAAAAAGATAGATTCAAATCCCACTTGGGAACCCAAAGGCAATGCATCTATCAATTCCCAGTATCAACCAGTATTAGGAAGAGAGTCTTCTTCACTTAGTTCTGAATCTGAAACTACAAGACTCTTAGGAGGCATTTTCAGTACCCCATTACTAGATGAGAGAGTTTTTCAAGACAAAGATGTGTCCACTATATGAATTGCTTCATCAAGGCCAGATCTTGTAGCAGATATGAACAATAGGCTAGGATTTAGGAGTTCATTTAATAATTCTTTTAATCCCAAAGCAGCCCCATATGTGGAGCCTGACCTTATAGATTTGGATGATCCTACTGATTCAGAAGTTACTTCTACAAATCCTAAAGAAGTGCACTCTGAGATAGGATTTTTTAAGAAATGGATTACCGAGGAAGAAGCTATATGCATTCTTCTTGAAAAAGAGAAGGAGCAAGCCACCTTGGATGCCATGATAGAAAGGGATGCTTTGCTACAAAGGATAGCTGCTTTGAAGGAGCAGAATAAAAAGTTAGAAGAAAATACTAAAACTCTCCATACTGATGTATTTGGAGATGTAGACAATCTGAGAGCTAAAGTTCAGGAACAAGAAAAATGCCTGAATCAAAGGCAAGAACTAATCATTGCTCAAGTCCAAGCCTATAAGCCTATACAAGCAGACCCTGTAGAGCCCACCACAAAAGCTCTAGATAAAGGGAAAGGAAAAGCTATAGGAATCCAAATAAATGAACCTCAAGCTCTACCAAGAAAACCTATACAACCCTCCATGTCAAAACTAGATTTAGATCTAGAGAAAGCTAGAAAAGAGAAGGAAGATCTTGCAAAAGAGCTTGAGAAGGTTGAGAATGAAGCTCAAGCTGCAGAAACTAGGAGAAAAATCTAATTCTGCATTGGCTTCATGCCCCAATTTGTCTATCTCACCTACAATTCTTGCACCAGCTAGTGGTCCAATAATCTCAACTCAAGCACTACCCCAATCTGCTCTTGCCTCATCTTCCACTATTAGCACCCAAGTCCCATTTGTCCCACCTCAACAATCCCAAGCTGCTCCTAAGAGTCAAGCTAATATAGCTAGTACCTCAAATGTTCTTGGTTTCCAGAAGAAACCTGTATACCTGGAAAAGTATAGAAAAAAATCATTTGCTGGTATTCCTGGTGCCCCACATCCCATATCATTTGATTTAAGAGATAAAGTGGTTAAGTTCTCTGGGAATAATGATGTTACTGGTGAAGAACATTTGAGAATTTTCATTAATATGTTGAATGATTATGAAGTTGAACATGAAGATATGGTAATAAAATTGTTTGTGCATTCACTAACTGAGGATGCAAGGGATTGGTTCAGGAGATTGCCTGATGACGGTATTACCTCATGGAATGATTTGGAGAAATTGTTGAAAGAGCAATATGGAGACAAAACTAATGCAAGATTCATGTTGAATGAATTCAATAACATCAAGAAGAATCTAAATGAGTCCACATTCGATTTTAATGTAAGATGCTAGAAAGGTATGTATAGACTATTTCCATTTATGAGGTTGAATGAAGATGTTTGTCTCACAACATATTTCAATGCTTTTGATAGCAAAATGGCTTATCAATTAAGGGATAAGGATCCTAAGACTTTAAGGGATGCCTTTAAAATTGTAGTAAATATAGAGAATAATAGGAAGGCATCTGGTAAACTGGTTAGGAGGGATGATCCAAAGCTTTTTAATCCTAAGAACAATAATAAAAGGGAGGGTGACAAAACTCCTATAGGAAAGAAGCTAGAAGAACCCACTATAGGCCAGGTTTTGGAATTGCTAAAAAAGATGAATCCCACTAATTTTAATAAGCCAAATGTTGCTAAGAGAACCCCTGTGAATAACAACACTTTCAATAGGCAACCTAGAATGCAAAATTACCCTTACACCACTTAGTGGAAAGATGGTAAGCTAGTTCCCAACCAGACCCACAATGTGAAGGATAAGGGTACTCCAGATCCCCTACAAAGGAACACTATGAATATGAATGATGATGTACCATGGTGCATTATATGTCAATCACCTCATTTTTCTAATTATTGTGCTGTTGCTCAGTCATTTGCCCAAGGTCAAGGAGTGCAACCTAAAGAATAAAGTGAAGAATAAAGCCATGATGATATAAGTTGCAATATGGTAAGTATGTGTGATGATTTGAAAGATTTTGATTTAGAAGATCCTGAAAATGATATTACCAGTTAGAGAATTGCTTATCATTTACATCATCAGCAAGTGCTTTCAGATGATGAAGGGTATGATATAGATAAGGTATGCACTACATCTTCTGATGTAGTTCTCACAAGCTTAAGAATGCCCTCCAAAGAGGAGAATGACAGAATTATAGAAGAAATGATTTCACAAGTCCATAGTAACTACAATTTGAGAAATAGAATAGTAAATAATGATGTAGGAAAGCCATCCAGTGTATTCATCAAATATATCACTCATAAGATGAATGATCAAAATAAGAAAGTCAATGTAGATGTGCCTAATATCAAGGACAATAAGGGTAAGAAATGGGAACCAAAAAGGAAGGTTTAGTTTTAGACAAATGAAGCAAAAAAACTAGTGGTGCAACCAAACAAATCAGAAAATGATACTATCAAGCAAATAGTGGTGCCTGCTATTCAAAAGACTCCAACACTAGGTACTCTTGTAAAACCCACTATTACTGAACATGTTGATATGATATCTATGTTGTCATGTATGAACTTCTTAGAATTGAAGAGCATAAGAGTAAGGCTTTATCATGGTTGGATGGGATAGGAAACAATAATACTATTATAGATCAAACTGTTGCCCAACAAACCCCATTAGTAGTAGAAGATAATGGTATCATATCCTAGATTCCCCAAATTTTTTTAGATGACTCTTTAGTGGCATTTAGAGAAGATATTGACCCTTTTTTCCTCAGTCTAATCATAAAAGGGAAGACCCTAAAAAATGTATGATAGACTCAGGAGCTTCCAACACCATAATACCTTTCAAAGTAATGGAAGTCTTAGGATTGAAAGTGGATACCAAGTAGGGTAGATGTCAAGGAATGGATGCTAGGGAAGTCCCAATCATTGGTACCATAAATGCTTTACCATTCAAACTAACTACATATCCTAACATAGTGTTAAGCATGTCTGTCTTGGTTGTGGATATACCTCCACACTATGGAATGTTACTCTCCAGAAAATGGAGTTCTACCATGGGGGGAAGCCTGCAGTGTGACTTAACCTATGCTACTTTCCACATTGGGGATAAAGCTATCAGGGTAAATAGAGAAACAAGGTTTAATCACATTTTAGGGGAAAAAATTGACAAAGATGCTACTTGTTTCTTAGATACTGGTGTCAATGCTTTCAGAGCTGAATTGATTATTCAAGAAGTTGAGAATTTACCTACTATAATTGAACATGAAGTTGAATGTTGTATGAACTCACCAAAATTATGGACAATGTTCTTTGATGGGGCAAGTTCTAAAGAGGGTGCAGGGGCAGGTGTAGATTTTGTCTCCCCTAAGAATAATACCTTTAGATATTCATTCACATCAAATTTTTCCTACATAAATAATATTGCACAATATGAGGCATTGTTGCTAGGATTGAAAGTTGCCACACATCATGGGATTAAGAAGTTACATGTTATAGGGGATTCTGAGTTAGTTATCTCCCAGATAAAAGAAACTTATGCATCCAAGAATAGGAGACTAAAGCATTATAGAAATGTAGTTTGGGATTAGATAGAATCCTTTGATGCATTTGGTATCTCATGGAGAGATAGAACTCAAAATAATATGGCTGATTTGTTAGCGAATATAGCAATCAAGCCTAAGGAAATATCATTTGCAGGAATATCTCAATTTGAGGTACAAAATAGGCCTTCCATACCTGATAACATTGAAAAATGGCAAGTATTTGAAGATGAAAAAGACATTACAAATTTTTTGTTAAATGAAGATAAGTACCATGGTCAGGAAATGGATTGCAGTGAACTGATTGAAACCATAGATGGTAAGGAAACTATTTTTGGCCAAGAGATCATGTAATTAAAAACCAATAAAGTGCCTAAGGGGCTAGTGGTCTTGGAAAACATTTTTGATAACCAAGAGAGAGTAAAACTAGGAGTTAAGGATCTTAAACCTCAAGAATTAGAAGAGATAAACCTAGGTACTGATGAAGCCCCCAAAAAGGTTTATATTGGCCTAAATCTATCTGTTAAAATCAGACAAACATTGATTGACCTGGTTAGAAAGTATAGACATGTTTTTTCATGGTCATATGATGACCTTGAGGATTATAGGGAAGATTTTTTCCAACATGTCATACCCTTAAAAGATAATGTAAAACCTTTCAAATAGAAACAGAGACCAGTAAACCCTACCCTAGCTCCCAAAATGCAAGAAGAGTTGATGAAACTAAGGGATGGGGGAATAATTAAACCAGTTAGGCATTCCACCTAGGTTTCAAATTTGGTACCTATTAGAAAGAAGAACAGAGATATAAGATCATGTATCAATTTTAGGAACTTAAATATTGCATCTTTAAAAGACAATTATGGATTGCCCAATATGGAAGCTATGTTGCAGCAAGTGACTAGTGCCGAGTTAATGTCAATGATGGATGGTTTCTTTAGATATAATCAAGTTCTAGTAAAGTAAAGTGAATAGTTAAAGACAACCTTCACAACCACATGGGGAACATATGTATATATAAGGATGTCATTTGGCTTGATTAATGTAGGAGCTCCTTTCTAAAGAGCCATGGATGTGGTATTTCATGATTATATTGACAAATTTAAGGTGGTTTACCAAGATGATCTTACAAAATATACTAAGAAGATTGAGAATCACTGCAGACACTTGGAGAAAATCTTTATCAAAGCTCTAGAATATGGAGTATCCTTAAACCTAAAGAAATACACATTTGGGGTGACAAAAGGAAAATTACTAGGACATATAGTGTCTAAGGATGGGGTGAAAATAGACCCTAAGAGAGTAATAGCTATTGATAAAGTCCCCAAGCCAAAAAATGTAAAAGGAATTCAGTCTTTCTTTGGCCAAGTCAATTTCCTTAGAAGATTACCAATTTTGCTGAGATTAGTAGTCCTATCTCAAAGATGCTTAAGAAGGGAGCCACTATAGATTGGAATGATGAGCCTTCACAATTATTCTAGGATATTAAAATTGCAATAAAAAATGCTCTAGTACTAAGAACTCCAGATTACACAAAGCCTATGCATATCATTTCTTTTTCATCTTTTCACATTGTAGCTACAATTTTATTGCAGAAAAATCAGGAAGGATATGAGCAGCCCATTGCCTTTTTCAGTAAGTCATTGTAGCCTGCTGAATTGAAGTATGAAATAAATGAAAAATAAGCATATGCTTTAGTAAAGGCTATAAAAGCTTTTAGATGTTACCTAGTAGGTGCTACTATTATTGCTTTTATACCTAGTGCTGCAGTCAAGGATATATTTTCTCAACAGGAAGTATCAGGCAGAAGGTGTAGATGGATCAACAGGATCAAAGAATTCAATATTGACATAAAAATAACTAAGTTGGTAAGAGGTCAAGGTTTAGCTAAACTCATGGCTGAAGCTAATCTAGAGGCTAATCAGATAAATCTGGTAAGTGATGATCTCAGAGCTGACTTATGTGACATGGATCGGTGTGATTGGTACACCAATGTTATATATTACCTACAACACATGGAAGCTCCCCCTCATTTTCCTAAAAATGAAAAGAGGAGTACTAAATTGCAAGCCATGAGGTATATAATTGTCCATGGAAACCTATGGTGGAGAAATTTTGAGGGAGTATTGTTCAAATGTGTTGATCAAGAAAAGGAAAAAGTGGTCTTGAAGGAAATGCATACTGGAGTGTGTGGGGGACACTATATGGCCAAAACTACTACACATAAAGTAATGAGGGCTAGATTTTGGTGGCCTTCCCTTTTCAAGGACACTCAGATTATGACTAGAAAATGTGACCCCTGTGAGAGGTTTGCTAGAAAACTGAAGTTTTCAGGTAATACTCCATTAAAGCCAGTAGAGGTTCAAGCACCCTTTCAACAATGGGGTCTAGATTTTATAGGAGAGATTTTCCCCAAGTCTAGCACTACCTGCTCTTAGATTCTAGTGGCTACTGATTACTTTAAAAAGTGGGTAGAGGCTATCCCCACAAGAAATGCAACGAGTAAAGTTGTCAATAATTTCCTATTGAATAATATTATCTCTAGATTTGGTTGTCCTAAAAAAATTGTAATAGACAATGCTATGTGCTTCAGGTTTGAGGAATTCATTAAATTTTGTGATAAATATGGAATAACAAGGTCATCATCCTCTCCTTATCATCCACAAGGAAATGGGCAAGTTGAATCCACTAATAAAATCCTGTTAAAAGTCATTAAAAGAACCTTGGATGATAACAAGAAAGCATGGGATTCCAAGCTATAGTTAGCAGTATGGGCTGATAGGGTAACTGTGAAGAAAGCCATTAGTGTAGCTCCATTTGATATGGTGTATGGAATTAAAGCAAAAATGTCGCATGACAACTTGATGGGACTTTATAATTACATTCAGTTGTATGATGAAGATACTATAGATGAAATGCAAGAAAGGATGGATGAATTGGTAGGACTGACATAAACCAAAAGAGAAGCATCTCTTAAGAACCAAAAGTTGTAACTACAAGTTAAGACACTTTATGATAGAAGAATGGTAAGTGGAAAGTTTGAAGATGGAGATCTAGTCTTAATGTGGAATGCCAGAATTGAAGATAAAGGAAAACATGGCAAATTTAATCCTATCTAGTTAGGCCCATATCTAATTGAAAATACCTGGGGTGAGGATTCTTATATACTCAAAGATTTATTGGACAATATTCTTGAACTTCCAATTCATGGATAGTTTTTGAAGAGGTATTTTTCTTGAAAGATGCTTATTATCTCCATGACTAGTAATTTATGGTTTCCTTATATATATTTGTAAATTCTTTCTCCTCTGAGCTTCCTTGTATAGTTTGGTTTCTTGTTCTAGTGTGTTGTTTTGTGCTCTCTGAAGAAGTTGTCATGTTTGCACTAGGTGTGTGGTCTTCTCTTCCATAGATTTTGATTCCTTGCATATACCCAAGTGGTCTATCATCCTCAGATAGAGCCACTGTTGGTGTGATTTTTCACAGTATAGAAAAACTTTTGATATTTGGGTAAAAAATTAGTTAAATCATTGATTCTTGCAGATTAGGGTTTTATCTTGTGAAATCCTAAAAATTGTTAGATTACCCTAGTTGTGCCCTATTCTTTGGTTTGTGTTTTCCTTTTAAATTCTCAGGGTTTGTCTCTCAAATTGTTCTTGAAAGGGCCCTAAGTGTGTAAAAACCCTTATACCTTTTTTTTGTGTTGCCCTAGTTTTCAAAATTTTCAAAAGGTATTGTTTCAAATATTTTGGCACGACATTTTATCTTAAAGATTTTTTTGCATCAGAATACCTTTCTATCCTTATGATAAACCTTTTATGCACTTTAATTGGATATTTTATTTCAAAAAGGATGCCAAGTTGAAATGTTTTTCAACACCGTTGATTTTCTCAAGATCAAGGGTCCCCACATTCCTGCATTTTAAAGTTGCGAGGTCTTTAAATAATGAGGGGAAATGGATTTGTGACATGTAGCCCCTAATGGTTTTTGAGATTCAGTGCACCACAAAAGGTTTGGTATGTCAGCATGGGTCAGGACACTTTTTGTAGATTTGTCAGATTTGTCAGGATACATTTTATTTTCCTATGCTCTCATTGGTTGTTCAAATCAATGAAAAATTCACCTTATGATCAATATTCATCAACTATGGATCTTGTTTAGATCTAAGGTTCCTGCATTCCCGCATTTTCAAAATACGTGGTCTTTAAATAATACGGGGAAGCAGGCTCACGACGCATGGCAATGGTGACATCATGGGCCTGCCTTTTGCAGAAAGGTAATAATGGTATGTCCTTTGTGGCAGTTGTCAGATGACATGGAATGAAGAGAGCATTTCATTGGTTTGTTCAGATTGAATGAGTGCATAGTCATGACAAGTTTCTGATCACCATTGGTTAAAGCAAGATCAATGAATTTTGCATTTTCGCATTATCAAGCTGCTCAATTTTTAAATAATGTGGGCAAACGGGCATGGTGGGGCCTGGACAAGGCTTTAAGAAATACGCTGATTCATGCCACGTTGGAAAAGATTAAATAAAATGAAACACGCTCATTGGTGGTGGGTGACAGGTATGCCAAGTTGGAAGTGGCAATATCATGGACGTGTAAACTTTAATTACTGTCAGAAGCATATGGACAAAAGGGTATGTTTTCATTGGTCAAGTTGATCTAGTGGGCAGCCAAATGAAGAAATCTTGGTTCGCCATTGATTAGGGTAAAATTGATAGTGCTCGCATTCTCGCATTATCAAAATGTGAGGGTTTTAAATAATGCAGGGAAGCGGGCTCATGATGCATGTTCGAGGATCCCAAAGTTTTAAAAGGCTTTTCTCTTTTAAAATAAAGTCGTCCAATTCATGGGAGATCAATGGGTAGAATTCAAATTCAAGATACAACATGAAAATAGCAGTTGTAGAAATAAATATGATATAGAGTTATCTTCATGTGACCTAAATACTCTGATATAGCATGCAAATTTTCCATTTTTGAAGTATAGTTACAGATTTTCTTAGTGCGAGACGATTTCAAGAGCTAGGGCATAGAATATTTCAAGGGTTTTAGCATAATTTGCAGAGAAAACTATAGAGAAAGGAGGGAAAATCTGGCGGGTAAATGATCTGTAACTAGTAGAAATAAAAATTTGCTGTTATAAAGATTCTGAACACTTAAAGATGCCTCCACAAAAGGATTTTTTTGGGCAAACTGAATATTCGAAAAGGGGTGTGCATGATGATTTTTTGGAACAATTTCTTTTGTTAGTACATGAGATAACTAAGGGGAGGGAGTTGATTCCTAAAAATCCTAGAGTAGCCTTACCAGAGGGTTTTTATGACAAGGCTAATTGGATACGAGATGTTTAGGTATCCATGGGAGGTTTGGAATTATTCAAAAAGTGGTTTTCAGAGCGAAAAATGGATACGCCTCTGAGCAATGTCTAGGAGTTTGATATTGGAAAGTTGACAATCCCTACATTTTTCTTCAACAATGATTTATTAATGGATTTGGCCAAGAAGTATGACCCAATTATAGGGTGGATAAAGAATCATGATAGAGTAAACCTCTTTAGGGTCTGCCCTAAATTGATTAGAGAAGTTTTCAATCTTAACCCTAACCATGTTGTGCATGAAACCATTGACATGGATAACCTACAAACAAGGTATAATGCACAAAAAACCTACTTGAAAAGAGGGCCACTACAGGAGAATGCTGCCAAGGTTGGTAATTTGTCTATAATTACTATCAGCACCCCAGAGCCACTATTAAAAAGACATTTTAAAATTAGGGCTAAGGCATTATATGTTTCTCTTTGTAAGATTTTTGGAATAGATGAGGTAGAACAAATTCCAAGCTCAATTGTCCTCATCATGGCACAAACTCTTCAATTTGGAATGAGCTCTATCCTGGATTTTGCAACATTTCTCGCAAGAGAAATTCATAATGGTTTGGTTGGGATAGCAAAAGGAAAAGTAGATAAACCATTTCGTTGGTATTGATTGCTTATGCATATGTGCTTGTACAAGGGATTTACTTTTTTCGCCACAGGTATGGAATTGGAAACAACTAGGGTGGGGGAGAAGAATCTAATATAGTTGTGGAGTGTAGATATGACCTTAGAAGCTATAGGTGCTAGTTATGTGAGGTTTGATAGGTATTTTGCATCAAAGTTTAGACTACTTTTAAGAGGAGATAGCCCTAAAATCCCACAAGCATTGTTAGAATTCGTCAGACCCAAGGACCATGCTAAAGGGCTACTTGTCAGTCATAACTGGGGGGATATAATTCCCTACAATGTTTCAACAGTGATAAGAGTGTATTCTTTTTTGGGAAAACCTCATGTGCTACCATTTCATGTGCCTTTGAAGATAGGAATAGCCAAGCTGTTATGGCAGATAAGTACTATAGATGAGAGGAAGTTGACAAGGAAGGGCACATTTTTTCCAATTGTCACTGTGGCCCATGATTTTATTTTTGTAAGGAAAGGTTGGAAACATCTGAACTTGTTTTTAGAAAAATATAACATGGCAAAATCTCATGCCAGATTTATTGATCCTGCAGGTTTCTATGATATCTTCAGGGAGACAATAAAAGATTCTCGCATGGTCCAACAAGTCTATTATCCTAAAGATGTGATTAGAAACATTTTCACTTTACAAGAACAAGAATTGAGAAAAGAAAAGTGGATGGTGTTTAGCAAAACTCTTGAATTCATTAATGATTTTGATCCCCACTATGACCCATTGAAAGAAAAGAAATACTAGGGAGCCAAGATGCAGGCCTTGATGAATAATTTTGTTGAGATAACACAGGCTATGAATGAAAAAATGGCTACATATGTTAGGGCATACCCAGACAAGGCTGCAAAAGTGTAGAAAAGAATTAATAGTAAAAACATAGTAGCTCCTAGCTAATATACCATGCAGAAAAGGTCAGGTTATGTAATGATTCAGAGTGTGCAACAAGGTCCTCTTCATCAAGGAAAAAGACTAGGAAGTCCATCTACAACCAGTGCTCCAAAAAGGCAGAAGTTAGAATAGGGATCTTCTTCTTCCCTGCCAGAACAATACTCCCCAAGCCAATCCCCAATCAGGATAGATGATGAAGCATCTTTAAGGGAACAATTAAGACAAATTGGAGGAGAAGGGGATATAATTGTTACTTCCACAGATCTAGAGATTGGGGAACCACAAGAACCCCTTGCACCTTCCTTGGAGCTTACTGTTGCTAACTATAAAGGTAAGGAAATTGATCCTATAGTTGTCCAAGCCTCTGAGAGGTTTGTAAATGATGAAAATTCTGTGAAATCTAGAGCATTTGCACAATTTTTGTGGAGGTTGAATATAGGAAATTTTGAAAATTCTTGTAAAAAAATAAAAGCAGAGCAACCAAATAAACTAGACTCTGTTATTAAAGAAGAGGTAAAATCTAAATTTTTGAATGATTTTGCCCAATTTACACCTAAGGCCGAGAGGCAATTAGTTAAACAATCAGGAGTCCTTATCTTACTTGAATAGAATATAGTGAATGCTATGGTTTTTTATTCAGTAAGAAAATAAAAGGATGTCACTTTACAAACTGAAGAAGAGATATTATAGGCTCATAAAGGAGTCAAATTTAGTGATGATCACCAAGCCCTTGTAATTTGGTCAATTAAGAAAAGGGATAAAAATAGGATGCAGGAAATCTCTACTGCAAAACATAATATAGCATTAACAGTATACAGCACTGGTGAGGTTGGTAGTAAACAGATAATGGGAATGGCTTCAGAAATGCTAAAATTTGGCAGTGTGGTATCTAGCCAGGAAGAAGATAAATTTTCTTAGGTAAATGATAGATTTGAAGAAGTGTTGAAGGCATATGAAGAGAGGGGCACACACATACAAAATTTGGAGAATCAAGTGTCTCAAATGGAGAAGATACTTGGGAAGAGAAAGGTGGGAGAATCCAGGTCACCTAGAATTGCATACCCTCCACAATCATTTGTTAAAGCAACCCCTATTGTTGAAATACTAGCTACCCCTGAAAGGCCTCAATTCTATACTGCAGAGGACTTTGAAGAAGAAAAAACCAAACTACATGAGTTGCAAGTAGAAATAAAGAATCAATATAAAGGAAAATTAAAGAAGGGTGTGATGTATTTAAGGGATAAAATACAATGGTCAACCTTCTTTGGTCAGTTGACAAGAATTACAACTGTCATGGATGAGTTGAACAAAGATGAGGTTAAATTGACTCCTCTGGCATAGAAGTAGATGGAGAGAAATAATGATATCACATTCATGTGTATATCTGCCATCCAAATGCGTTGTCATCAAGTAGAGAAATTTTTTTATTTATTAAATAAGCTAGAAGATTTTGATGATAAAAGGGATTCTTTGCAAAAAAGATTAACACATTGTTTTTCCAATTATATCGCTGAAAAATTCATTTTATTTCCTTGTGCTTTAGAATCTGTCGACACAATAAAGGAAAAAGAAAAGTGGAAAAAAGAGTTGGATGAAATATTTTATGAAAGGATCAAGAACATCATGAGTGAAACTGGTCACTGGTTTTGGGCAAGGACAAACGAAGAGTTGGTAAAGATACAGTTATTTTATAATGCCATTAGAAAAGAGCTTGATGATTTAGAGGAATTAGAAAATTATTTAGTGATTATACAAAGAGAGGCTCTAAATTTTGATTGGCCAGATGATGCTACTTATAATGAATGGAAAAATTAGTTCCTGGTACAAATGGTAGAAGATGATGAGGAGGAAGATACAAAAGTAAAAGGTACCCTCATGATTAATAATGAAGACATGGAAAATTGCCAGATTAAAGTAAGTTTGCAAGTAATTGAAGATGGTACATCACTTTCAAACCTCATGGCTATTTACTCCAAGGATGAAGAATAAATGAAGAAACAGATCATATTTTCTTGTCTCAACAATTGAGAAGCATAATAGAAAGGGACCCACCAAGAAATGTTTGATGTAATAGCCTTTCTATTATTTTCTTTTGTATTTTATGATAGATGCATGTCAGTATCTTTTAGAAGACACCTGTCACTTTCTTTTAGCCTAAAGATTGTTGCATCTCACATTATTTAAGTGAGATTCCAAGGCTAAATAATGGTCAAAGGTTGCATCAAATCAAATTTTACTTTTATTTCCTGTAGATCTTCAAAGGTTGGCTAGTACTTGTCTGCATGGAATGTTCTAGCTTTAGTTAGCCACTATTGTTGAGAACATCTACAGTTCTATAGAAGAATTTTTGGCCAAATCTGTTATATGCGATGTATTTAGCAAATTGTCATGAATTATGTATGTACTTAAGGATTTGAGATGAGAATCAAAATGAAACTAAAATAATCCTCATACAATCTTTCCTAGTTGTGAATCATCCCTGGGTACACCCACCCTGGCTTTGCAGAGCCAAAAGTGTAGAAAACCACCCTTGGTTTTGTTGAAGTTGGTCCCAAATGCTTTGCACATACATTGTTAATAATAATTGGCTGGTCTTTAGATTGTGTGAGTAATGTCAACTTGGTATTAAGCATTTTTTTGCTTAGTAGTTTTAAGTTCATTTTTAAAACACCAACAGGCGCATTACAGACTTCATAGGTGATCTCAACCAAGTCTAGTACTAGTTACTCATGGATATTGGTGGCAACATACTACTTCACCAAGTGTGTAGAGGCTATTTTTACTAGAAATTCTACCACTAAATTGGTGAATATTTTTGTGTTGAGTAACATCATAACTAGATTTGGGTGTCCTGAGAGAATTATAACTGATAATGCCATGTGCTTCAGGTCAAAATAATTTATCAAGTTTTGTGACAAATATGGTATTATAAGATCAACATCATCCCCTTATTATCCACAAGGAAATGGACAAACTGAATCTACAAACTAAATCTTGTTAAAAGTTATTGAGAGGACTTTGGTTGATAATAAAATGGCACGAGATTCCAAGTTGCATTTAGTACTCTAGGCTAACAAAGTAACTATCAAGGAGGAAATAGGTGTGTCACCTTTTGATCTAATGTATGGAATCCAAGCTAGAATGCCTCAAAATAATCTGATAGCCCTATACAATTACATCTAGATCTATGATGATGATATGATAGATGATATGCAAGAGAGAATGGATGAATTAGTAGGGTTGACTGAAACAAGAAAAGAAGGTTCTACTAGAAATATGAAATTGCAATTGCAAACAAAACACTTATATGATTAAAAAAAAGTGGTAAGAAAATTTGAGCCAGAAGATTTTGTCCTAATGTGGAATGGAAAAATGAAAGATAAAGGAAAGCATGGTAAGTTTGATCCCATTTAGCTTGGCTCATATTTGATTGATTCTACATGGGGTGAAGATTCTTATATTTTGAAGGAATTATCAAGTGACATTCTTCAATTGCCAGTTAATGGACAATTCTTGAAGAAATACTTCTATTGAAGGTATTTTCTTTCCATGAATAGTAGTTTAGGTTTGTACATAGTGTAGATCTTTGTATATATGGATTTTCCCTCTCTTTATAAATTTGTTGTTTCCCTTGGTCTGTGTGTTGCTCTCTAAGATTTTTGTCATTTATGTAGTCTTCTTAACCTAGAAATTCTAAATTCTTGCATAGATATAGGTTATCCATCATCCCTAGATAGAGCCACTAATAGCCCTTATTTTCACTATGTCAAAATTTTAAAAAATTACTATGATAATGTCCTGAAAGTTTTGTGTAGTCAGGGTTTGTTATTAAATGGTTATCACATTTCCAATAGAAACCCTAACTTGGTAGGTTTTTCCCTAGCCATATCCAAAAAAATTTCCTTAAAATATGATCTTGCAATGTCCTAGGATCTTGTCTTTTACCCTATCATTGAGAAATTTTCTTAATTTGAAATAAAATTTGACCTTTACGCTAGGCTTTATGTTCAAGTGGGAGATCACATGTGATTTTCATTTGTTCTATCTTTGATTATGATCTTATGATCAAGTTTTCAGTAGCTAGGCATAAATCTATTTTTTTTCTCCCAATGTTATGAAACAAATGTTTTCTAATGACCATAAATGCAAATGTTTGGTCTCTCAATGTTACGATATCCAATGTAATCATAGAATCACAAAAGTGTATTATGAGGGTTTCAATCTTGCGCTCATCCCAGTTATGTATCATCATAAGTATCTTATGGTAATGTAATAGTGATACAATCTTATGTTAAATGGAGAAGCATATAAACATATACCTTTGACCATATAAAAGAAAAGAGATTATAAGATCATGAGAAATAAAGTGGTGAGGTTGTGAAGTATTTTGATTGTACGAAGTGGGGCTAAGTGCACAAGTGTAGAAAAATTGAACACATGTTAACAAAGTATTTTGAACATACAAAAGATAGAGGATCATAAGATTGCAAGAGAAAACCATGATGGATTTTGAGGCTATGAAGAAAAGGTGAATGCATGGTTGTAAGGGTCTCTTTATACAAAGTGAAAGTTAGAGTCTCTGAAGATATGATAAAGAAAGCTCATAGTTAGTGTATTATTGGAGCTATAGGCAGAAATTAAAAGAAAACTTATGAATTTGTGAAGAAGCTTAGATAACTATAATCAAGAGATCATAACACAAGAAAAGGAAAGATTTGATTCTATGCAAAGCTATGATCATGAGATTGTAAAAGTTTTATGTGTATTAAAAGATGCTACAAAAGGATTTGTAAATTGCTTAGCATATGTTTGCAACTTTGAATAAGACATTGCAATTAATGTTGTGATCTTATGATAAGATGTAACTATAAGATCCAAAAGGACTTAAAATGGATCCTCACCAATGCAAAACTTGGTCGATTGTAAGAACATAAAGATCACATTTCTTCCTTAAGAGGATATGAAGGGTTTGAAATTCAAAATGAATCATAAGATTGGAAAACCTAAAATGAGACATGAAAAGTTTTTTCCACTTTTCTAAGCTAGAAAATGACATGAAGTTCTCAACCAATGAGATTTGAGGAAAGTATAGAGAATGAAAAGTTGGATAGTTATGTCAACACTCCATTGAGGTGACAGAAAAATTGAGTTTAAGACCTATGCATGTAGGATATCAATGCATAAAATTGGTTGATGAAGTATGCATAACATAATGACATTCTATAGATAGTAAAAAATTACTATTTGCAAAAAAAGGAGATCTCAAGAAGTTGTTGAGTATTTAGTATAACGATTTTAGAGTTTTTAGTGCCAATTATAGAGCTTCTTGATTTTTAAATCAGGGTCAGGATGTCAGATAAATAAGTTGATGAGATTCAAGATACAAACATGGAAGTTACTAAGACCTCTATTTCCAAAGGAGGAAAAACTTGACAAAGGGAACATAGTCAGTTTGTAGAGGAATGGATAAAGTTATTCCTAGATTCCTCAAATGCCATCTTTGCTAATGACCATGATTTCAGAGACCAGTATGCATTTTACAAAGATCCTACTTGCCTTGGTGTTCTTAATATTTTCCTTCATGATAGTCTATGGTTGCACACAACCACCCCATATCTTTCCAAAATATATACCTCTTAGACTATCCATCATTGAATTCATGTGGTATTTATTGATGTCCAGTAGGGAATACCTAGGGCCTAAAGTGCATATGGGAACATTTTTGTGTAGGTGTTTTAAAATAGGTGACTTTTCAATTGGAAAAGAATCCTTAGACCAAATACATGCTTACCTCCACCATTATATTTATATATTGCTCCTTATAGAATGTATGACCTGGAGGGCTATATGAGAAACACCTTAAAAGAAATTAAGCATTATTTTTTCCAAACACTAGGGAGTCACCCCAAGAAGGCTTCATTACAAATATTGTAGCCAAGAGGGAAGCCACAAAATAATTAGCTAAGTTTGATGATGTCCTAATGGTTGAGAATGAGCTATAAAGAATAGATCCAAGCTTTAAAGGATTCTACCTAGATGTTCCCTATCCATGTAGGCTTAGAAAGATGGTGGATGATTATACAGAGATCATGGCACAAATGCATATAAGATCCATAGGAGATGAGGAAAGGTTAAACCTTGATTCCACTAAAATAGATGTCACATTGGAAATAGAAAAAGAAAAACTTGTTAAGGCATCATGGGTTACCAAGGGTAACAAAAGGAAAAAAGTGATCCAAATACCTAGAAAGGTAAAACAAAGGACGCTTCAACTAATGCTTGGAAGAAATTAGTATTTTTCTAATTTGAGATAATGTTACATACAAGATAGGGTGAATGCAATAGAGAATTCTTTGACTAACCTTGAGCTAGCAGTAGCTAGACTGGAGGGAAAAATCATCCAAGAAAAATAGTTCATGGAAGATGATGACTTCCTCAAGTTTGTTGAGTTTAAAAGTTTACTTTATAAAGTGAAATAGAGAGAACTAGTTTTAAAGCTTAAGCTAGGAGAATATAAAGAGAAAATATAGGAATTGATAGAGAAGCTTCATGCTTATGACCCAAAGAGTGAGGTGATGAACCTTTTAGAGGCAATGGACTTAGTTCAAAGAATTTCCATGATCTTAGTATGAGGGTAGGATCTAGAATAACATTTTATTCTTGACCAGATAAGGAGGTAGGAGAACTCCATCTCTTATGAAGAATTTGGTGTTGGTGGACTTTAGAGGGGATCAGGCTTCAATATTGATTAAAAATCCCTTGCAGTGTGGAGCATGGATCCTAAAACTAATAAGCCCAACCTAATGGATGTCCAAAACATGACTAAAGGAAACATAATAGCTTGGAATTCACATAGCACATCTGGTACAAAAATCTCCAAGGTTGTAAAGCATTTCTCATTCATGAATGAGGCCAAGGTAGAGGAGAAAGAGACAAAGATGACAAGAGAATTCCATGATTACATAGATATCAAGAAGCTCTATGAAGAGGAGATGAAAAAAAGCTATATATACAAGCAAAATATATAGTAACTACAAGAGAAGGCTTAGGGACTGGTGGCTGAAGTTGCATCCTTGAAGGAATAACTGAATAATGTAGTGAAGAACAAGGCACAAGACAACAACAAAAAACCAACAAGGGTCACACTAGAAGTGTCTACTCATACCATAGAGCTAGAACAAGAGGAGACATAATCAACAAGGATGAGCATTGATGCTCAATCTCCAAAGCTTGGTTGTGAGGTAAGGACAAGTGTCTTGAAAGGCATGATAGGCCATAGAGTGGATACTCTAAAAAAAAATTCCCAGTAGGCTCATAGTGTTTACCTTTCTTTACAAGATGTTGCGGATGTTTACAATGAAGCAATCTCATGGCTATCACCCATCTTCAATCAATGGGGACCATATGTACAATTCCTAGAAAGATTAATCATGCTAATGAAAAATAAACCAGATTTACCAAAAAAGATCATCATAGTGAAGGAAGGCCTAGAGACATCAAAATAATTAATAGGCTTCTTTACTAGGAAATTGAAAATTATACAAGGTAAAATGAAGATGTCTTCAGAAGGGAATAGACCTTATATCCCACCAATTTTGAATGCTAACAACAAACTAAAGGACTAGCAAGAATGGATAGATTCTTTCTGTTAAATATTAACATGAGTAGGAATGACATCAGTTTTTTGGGGTGAAAATGATAATCGCTTAAAATAATTTAATTGATTCATTGTTTAAGGTTGAAAAACAATTGAATTTTTTTTCAATAGAATCAAAATATATAATAGATGCCAAGTGGAATAAGGTAGTAAAAGACTTGGATGAATTCAGATGCATTTAACGGTCTACTAAAAGGGAGATTTATGTATGGGAAGTAGTTGGAGAGATCAAGGCTCTACCAATGGGAGGTAGTTGAAGAGCTACAATAAAATGGAAGAATAGATAAAGTGAATAAAAGGCAAGGAAAGTGGCAGGTTGTTGGAGTACAAATAGTTTCATAGTAAGAATACCTAAGGAAAGTGCCACCTGCCAGTTTCATAATTGCTTCTCCAGTTAAGATTGAATACAAAGATTGTTTTAAAAATAACAATGTAAACTATCTTTATATTTGGTTTCAAGTAAAATTTTGACATGTGTCCTCCTATCAAAATATTTCCAAGATGCAGAGTAAGGGTCTGACTCTAGTATGATTTTAGTGATATACTATTGCAGTCAGTCAAATTTTATGTGATCTTCGATGTTTTCTCAATTTTGTAGTCTAAGAATACAATAAATATTAAATGAGAGGTTTTGTCATATTCTGAGTTGTATCTAGAGTTTCACATCAGTATTGTGTTACTTTCAAGGAAAATTAATACAAAGAGGAAGTTCTAAATATACATGCCTCTAATTTATGTCTTAATTTTTCATGTGCTTGTTATTTTGAGATTGAATGATCAAAGTTCATACAACTTAATGTAGTTGTTATAGGTTGAATATCAAATTATTATTTCTTTTAATTCAAATAATTAAGTAAATAATTCCATAAATTGATAGGGTTTCTTAGTATATCAAAGGGATATGAATGGGTTTTAGGGTTTTTAATTGACAAATTTATTTATAAGTCAATTAAAATAGGTCAAGGGTTACTGATTTGACTCTATGAAATAATGGATAAGACATTGGTCATTAATTTAGATGCAAATTGATACTATCATTTGGTTGCATAATATACATTTAAAATAAAATCATTTTTTAAAATTTATGTAGTAAGGAGTACATTGCTGGTCATTCCCTTGTTGTAATAGCTCTCATGGTGTCTATAGTTAGTTGATGTAAGCCAAAGAGTCAATTACAATTTCAAGAAGATTGTCGATCAACTAGTGATATAAGGGATATAATCTATGAAAGGATATTAGTGAAGAAGCAAATTAATCCTTAGGTGCACCTATCTTGACCCTATAGAGCCTAAAGTGTAGAGATTCCTTGTGCTTTGTCATGTTGGTCTAGATCTAAGATAATTTTTTCTTAATATGGGAACTAGAAAATCATTTGGCTTTTATTGATCTTTTGTATCCTGGTACTATTTCTGGAACTTGTAGTTTTAAAAAACCAACAACACCTTTTTTTTAGAAGTTTGAAGGCATAGATTCATTTATAAAAATAGGCAAAAAATAATAATCAAAGAGTTTGATGGATAGTTTGGGACCAAACATAGGTTAGTTGACACTACAATCCAACAAATACTCTATCCCAAGTACTATTAGTGCTCTTGCTTTCATGACATCCATATCCATGTGAGGAACTTCCACACTTTCTAAACCACTACCTCTTGGGAGACAAATCCTACAATGGCCTTTCAACCAATTTTTTGAGGCTAGACCATTGACCCAATGGGCATTTGATTTCATTTGGTAGATAAATGCAAACTAATCTTCTAGAAACTGGTATGTGATAACCATGAAAACTATTTCACCTAATGGTCTAATTGTATCCCTTGTAAGAATAATGTGATTGATGTAGTAATTGAGTTCATTGAATAGAAAATTTCCACTAGATATAGAACGGCTTTTGTTCTAGGAGGCAACAAAAACACATCATTCACCTCCACCAAGATTTCAAAGTGAGTTGATGAGAGAAAAATTACCTTGAAATAATTAAGTAAATATTATTCATAACGTAATAAGGTAGCAGAATTAGTCAACAAGAACCTATTAGACATTCTCAAACATCTACTAGAGAGAAACCCCAGGGATTGGCACAACTAGCTCAGATTCACCCTATAGGAAGATCGTATTTGAACTAAGGAAGCCCTCATAACTTTTTTTTCCTACCTAGCCTATGGCTAGAATCCATTGTCCCCAATGAATCTATATATTATATTCCCATAATTAATGAGCGAGTTTGATGAGAAGGATAATATTGTGGAGGTTCACCTCCTCAACATTGTTTGTGTTGAAGAACAAAGAGATAAAAACCTTTAGAACTTTACAAAACACCAAGGAGTGATCAAAATATAGTTTCATAAGAGAGCCCAATACAAGGCATTTTGGATTTATGACTTGTTTTCTTGTGGAATAAGGCCTATAAGAATAAAGGGAGAAAAATAAAAAATCGATGGCTTTTTCATGGGCATTATCAAATCATGGAGACCTGTAGAGCTAATACCAATTGCATTAGTGAATTAATAGGAGAACTTGTTCTAGTACTAATAAATGGATAGTTTCTCAAATAGTATTTTGAGTAAGGAGGTAGAATGAGGGTGTCTACTCCCATTTTAGTGTTGGAATGTTCAAAATGGGAAGAGTACTTCTAAGAGGGGGGGCTGAATTAGAAGTATCACACTTTTAACCTTTTTTTTCAACCCTTTAAGAATATAATTGAAAAGTAAACTACATGCATGTAAACATATAAATGAACATAAAGTAAACACATGCAATAACACATAACAAAAGATTTTGTAACCTAGAAACCCTCTAGGAATAAGAAGGTCAAACTGGGGTGGGAATGATACCCACAAAAATCACTACAACAATAAATGTTTGACCATTTCTGATGGTCTGCCCTATGAAAGGCCTACCCTATTAAAGGCTTTACACTATGTTAATAGTGACTTGGTTAGAGGATTTACTAACACTTTACATGAAGTGTCACCCTATTAAAGGATTTACAATAGGTTGTTAAACCAACCTAATACAATAGGATTTTCAATAACCTTCTCTAAAGGTTCTCCTACCTAGCTGTTAAGCTAACCTATCAATATAGAATTTCCAACATCTAATACAATGGCAAGAAAGTATTAGGAATCTTTGATTTGATTGCATACAATCTTCAATTTCTGATTTTAGGAACTTTTTCTTCTCCTTTTGACCTTGATCCTTTGAGATCTGATATCTGATCGTGTCCCTTGTCCCTTGTGTTGTTCTGATCAACTAGATATGAAATTTTTGCTCTTCTCCTCTAAGTATTACTCACTTTCTCACTAAACTTTGCTATATTCTCCCCATACACTACTCTCTACCACATTTATAATGGATTTTTTGACCTCCTTTTAAAGATTTTGAAGACTTAGCATTAGGTGTGGATCTATGATCCATATTGAATCTTTAAGTTCCTACTCATTCCTTGTATTTATCTCATTGGTTGCATGCCTTCTCCAATTTTCTAATTGGTTTCATGTTGATCACATAGGAAATGTAAAATATTTGATCTTATCCTTTTTCTCCTTTGAAATCCTTCTATGTCACCTCCAAAAATGGTTTACATCTGAGTTTGTGAGGACACACACTCATATGTTGATTCTATGTTACTTAGCACATACTAGACTACTAGTGCTCGACACATATACTATCCTAGATTTCTTGACACCTATTACACTCTATCTTGCTCGGCACATATATGATTCTAACTCACTCAACATATGAAGCATTACAAATTTCCTAACATCAACTATGACTTGACACCTATATATCACTCAGCACTTATATACTGCTCGGCACCTAAAGTCACTTGGCAATTGTTTGAAATATACACTCGGAACACATAGTGTACTCAACATCAATGTAAAAATTGGTTAAGTGTGTTGAAACTCATATGTCAAAACCATCTAAGGACCAATAATCTCCCCCTTTGACATGAGTGTCAAAAACACTTAACTAGACATCACTAATCTATCCTTATGAGTACCTTATTCACAAAATTTCAAAATTTGTTCAAAATTTGTTTAAAGTACCTTGTTACTCCCCATGCATTGATTTTGCCTTGACATTCTTGCAACCAAAATTCTATGTGCCTGATACTCTTTGTCTTTTGCCTTGTTCCTATAATCTACACCTATGTGTTGTTTTATCCATATCTGCTCCAAAACAATATTTCTCCTCATGAAAGAATGTAACCAAAATTTATAGTATTATCCCCCTTTAGTTATATCAAACTATTATATCTCCCCTAAAACATATATCTCCTCCTTTTTGACACTAATGTCAAAGGGTTATAAGGAGTGATTCCATACTTAGCCAAAAAATTACTATTTACCTCCATTATTATTTTTAGAGCTCCATCCCAATCTCTGAAGAAATGTCAAGTGACTCATGCTAGATGGTAGTCTCTAAAGCAAGGTGTACAAGTCCATCAAGTGTAGAAAGATTTGAATCTTTCTTTAAAACTATTTTAGCATACACTTGCTCCTTGTGAAGGACTTCTAAATGTGGGGTTATGGAGGACTAAATTTGCGTAAATTTGGCCTTAATATTAGCTTCCTCTATTGTAAGTATAGCTAACTCCCTTTGAGTGTGAAGCAACTATGCAAAATGTTTCTCACTTTGGGCTAGATCTCTAGGTAATTTCATGTTAGAGATTTTCAAATTTCTTTCCAAGTTCATTATTCTCTGATTTGTTTCTTGTGTGACCTTATCTATTTTCTTGTCCAACTCAACTGTTCAAGTCCTATGCCACTTGATATCTTCTCATTCACTTTTCCTTGAAATTTTCTCTTTGACCATTCCATGAGTTTAACATTAGTTTATTGGTCTTCATTAGTCACCTGGTCACCTAAATCTGATAGATACTCTATTATTGGCTTTGCTTCATCTAGTGACTACAAGTTGAAGGCATCCATAAAGATTTCCTTAATGTCATGAAGTGCTTGCTTATTATTGAACTCTTTCCTCAGTATTTCCTACCTCATCCTTTTTTCTAATGCATTTTGCATTTCAGTCATTTGTGCCATTATTATAGTCCTAGAATCATAGGAAGGTATCACAATATCTTCATCAAGTTTAGGGTCTCCATAATGAAGTTCCCTTGCAACTTTAGTTGAACTCAAGCCTCTAGTTGAGAATTATAAAGGAATGGATTCAATGCTCAGATTCTAAATGGTCTTTTTCGGAGTACCAATCTTTGGTAGTTCTACCAATATTTGTATGGTAGCCCATTCTTTTTCTTTTGAAGTATCCTCTTTTTCATCTAACTTCCTTTCCTCAGCACTTGACATCTCAACAGTATCATTTGTTGCACTTGGTGGAGGTGGTGGTGGAAGCATCAAAATCTTAGTGAAAGTAGCTATATATGTTAAAGGTGGTTCCTTAGGTTTCACCTTTTCTTTTTGTGGTGCTACTCACTATTATAGGGCTTGTGCATAATTGTGCCTATACAGTGGATTGGTGAAGGATCTTGGAGAGATTCTCTATAGTAAGGGGATTGATGTTCTAAGCTGACTTGTCAAGAACATCTTTAATGATTATTTTTTTCTATAGGTGTGATGATTGTATGAGGTGGACAAGGAGGTGGCATTTGTGTGTCTTGCACACTCTATTCTTCTTCTTTCTATTGTTCAATTGTTGCCATAGTTTCTTCCTCCTATGTTTCTTCCTCCTCACCTTTTTCTCTATCCTCCTCAACTTTCTTATCTTCCTCTTCTTTCTTCTTTTCTTCCTCAACTCTTGTTGTTTCTTCCTTCCCCTCCTCTTGCTTCTCTTCCTCTCCTTTCTTCTCCTCTATCTTTTCTTTGGCACTAGTTTTTACCTTATATGTTTCCTCTACCTTATCATCAATTATTTTACAAATTATTTTCCATAGTTGTGTGGATTTATTCACTATATCCTCTATGTTGTTTTGAAGGATGCAAAAGGCTCTATACTTAGGTGCAAACATGCCACTATGTTTCTTGTTTTCCTTGGTTATTTGAGCCTTTGTCATGTTAGGCTTTACCTGAGCTAGGGTAGATTCTCTGATCTCCCTTTCCATTTTTAGACAATAATGCCACTTATTCTCAATTATCTCGTACAATTCCTTAGGCATAATATTGTCAACTTCTAGAGGTGTGTTTTTGAATTCTGTCATCATGTCATACAAAAATTCCTCAACTTTATTATGATCTTCCCTACTAAACTTATTGAAATTAAGAGACTTTAAATAATTCAAATTTGAATTTTTAATCTTATCACAAAGTTTATCAATTGCAGTCTTAGGAGGATGGCTTACCACTTTAAACTGGCTAATGTCCTCTGATTCTATTCTCTCCTCATCATTAGTATCTAGTTGTGCCACATACTTCCTTCTCTTCTTGGGTTCTTCAGCACACTTTTCAATGGATTTCTTCTTGATAAAAGAACCTATCTTAAATTTAGTCTCAACTTTGGACTTGACAACATCATATGTTCCAAAGTGAGGAGCCTTCTTGTGTATCTCTTTTGCTAACAATGATGTGATTGTTGCTAAGGCTTCATCTACATCAAGCTCATATCCTAATGGCCTTAGCCATCTTACTCTTGGTATTACTACCTTGATGTAGGTGTAGTCAATGTCAACCAAGAAGTATATGTCATTGACATGTTTCTCTACCAATGAAACTGGTATTCTCATTCTCTACTTCATGGACTTCTTGAAGTCCTCAAAATAACTAGTCATCTAAGCTTCAAAGTTATCTCCCATCTGATCAATGAATTCATTAATTTATGTGATTGCAGACTTGTTGGAGTTTCAATTTTCCTTCCCAATTAAAGTTAATTCTTCCATCACATAAAATAATATGAAGACTAATACTAATCCAAATTTTCATTGTGCTCCCTTGGATATTCTTATAGCTTGGAAATTTTCATTTATTTGCTAAAGCATTAGCTCTACTAGATCATAGGTATGATCTTTCTTTAGAAACATATAAGCTACATCAATAGCTATGTAGGGTATGCTATTTAGTCTACTTGATTGGTAGAATTTATGTGAAATTATTCTCATAACAAAGTCAAGCAGGGGTTTATTTACAATGTCTATGGTCATTCCCCTACTGTTCCATTTGGCTCTAGTATTCTTCTTAATAACCTCCTTTCTATCACTACTCAAGCTCTTTGGCCAATCTAGGGTTGGGAGTCTTGTAACCCTATGCACTATCCTTTTTGTAATATTTATAGGTCCTATCTCCAGCCATTGACAACCATCAAGAATTTGACTCAAAATAATGTGAATCCATTCAGTCTTAAATACTATAGGAAAAACTAGGGTTTTTGTCAGACCCTTCTTCTCAATAATTTGGAATTCATCTTTCAATATTCCATTGTCACATAACTTTTCATAGACATGGAAGATTTCAAGATCACCTATGGCACCAATTTTGTAGTTGTACCATTTTCTCACATCTTGAACCATGACTACTTTAGGTAGAATGATAGATAATGCACAAGCTAGGTCATTTCTATAGACAACTTTGGGTATTGGCCTAAATTAGGGTTGCTTTACTTCATTGCTAACCAACTAAATCTCATGACCTTCCTTTGCTTTAGGATTTCTTGAACTCGAGGCCATTTTACCAAACTAGGATTTTAAACATATTTAAAACTTTAACTCTGTGTAGCTCGACACCTAAAAAATACCTTTAAATTGATGAGTTCATGCTGAATTACTATTGAAATCCATTCAAATGGCTATTAGGTTGCTGCTTGATTGCTTCTTCACTCTTCCTATCTTTTCTCTTTGTTTGAAATGCATGAAAATGAACAAAAATTGACCTTATACCTATCAATGACCTAGCATTAAATTCTTCATGTATATAGTTGTAAACTCAGCACTTGAAGGATTCAACATGATTTAACTCCCATTGTATTTCATTTACTTACCTTCCACTAGTTCATCACCTTACTCAACTTCAACTATCAACTCGACATCCATTGGAGCTTTGCTTGGCATTTGAGGATAGTTTTGCGGTATTGGCAAAAACTTTAGATTTTGACCTGGCATCTTTGCTCATGTAGATTTCTTCTTTACACTATTCCTTTGTTCTTTGGGATTGATGTATGATATAACTTTGTATATCTGTCTCATACACTTTTCTTTTGCTTAGTTGGATGAAGTATGATCACTTGACCTCTTGGGTGAAGTGATCTCTCCATTTTATGTGTTGCACTCATCTATCTTCTTTCGAGTCTTGTTCATTTGTTCTATTATTTATTCAACATCAACCTTCTCTTTTCCTTTGTTGACTTTTTCCTTGGGTGCTTTTGACTTTTTTGGGCAATTCCTACTAATATGTCTAGTCTTCAAGAAACTGCAACATGTGGTTTAGCTCAACCATCTACTGTAATTCCCTCTAAATTGTGTCCTTATGCAATTTTCAAGAATATGTCCATACCCCTAACAATAGTGATAGCTATACCTTGTGTTGTGATCCCAGTTGTAGTGATCTGCATGGTTTTTTCCTCTTATAGGATGATTAGGTGTCCGAATAGTCTTTGATTTGCACTCAAATTCTCTATGTCCATACTTTTTATAGTTGTAGCAATGACCTTCAAATCTTGGTGTCCTCATAGTCTTGGTTCTACATTCATGTTCTTGATGTCCTTTCTTTTTGCACTTGTGACAAAAGCTTGCATTGGTAGACTTATCATTCTGATGACTATTATTTCTCCTACATACATTAGAAGTATATCCCTTTTTACCATAGAAATGACAAGTAGGTTTAGTGTTCTTACCTTTGTTACTCATTTTTCAATGCTAGTGTAACCAAGTCCTGAAGTATCATTACTAGCCCTTGGTGATTTCAATAGTTTCTCAAAGTACTTGATAGCCGCATTGGGTTTGTTGAAGCTTTCTACTATATCCTTCTCTCTTTTCAATTCATTTTGCATCTTCAGAGTGGAAATCTCAATGTCCTTCATGTTTAGCTCATGATAGGCATTCATCATCTGGCTTAAGGTGTCTAGCTAGATGTTTGAGATCCTTTTAAACTAAATTGCCTTCACCTCTAGTCTATTGGTAAGACTTCTCTTGTCATCTTCTATCATGGACTTTTCTTCAATGGCTCTCTTCTTTTGTTCAATCACTTCACAAAGCATTATGGCTTGTGATTCTTGTTTGAGCTTGAGTAATCTGATTTCTTTGACTTGTTCTCTTTTTTTCTCCATTAGTTCTATTATTGTTGCATCAAATTCCTTGGAATCTCCATTGGAAAATACTTGTGAGGTATCAATCTTCTTATAGTGTATGTCATTTTCAACTATGGCTATCTCCTTCCTTCTTTTTAAGGATTTTCTCAATTCTTCTTTGGCTTCTTCCACTTTGTGTAATGCTAGGTGCACATCAATCACCTAATTGCCTATGATCTTCCCATGTTTGAAGACTTCCATCTTCAGACATTTTCTCTCAGCTATTAGGCTTCTCCTTGTGAGAACCTCAACCTCTAATACCAATTGTTGGAATGTTCAAAATGGGAAGAGTATTTTTGATGGGTGGGGGGGGGGGGAGGGGTGAATCAAAAGTATCACACTTTTAACCTTTTTTTCAATCGTTTAAGAATATAACTGATGCATGCAAACATATAAATGAACATAAAGTCAACACATGCAATAACACATAACACCAGATTTGGTAACCCAAAAACCCTCTAGGAATAAGAAGGTAAAATTGGGGTGGCAATGATACCCACAAAAATCACTACAACAATAAATGTTTGACCATTTTTGATGGTCTTCCCTATGAAAGGCCTACCCTATTAAAGGCTTTACACTATGTCAATAGTGACCTGGTTAGAGGATTTACTAACACTTTACATGAAGTGTCACCCTATTAAAAGATTTACAATGGGCTATTAAACTAACCTAATACAATAGGATTTTCAATCACCTTCACCAAAGGTTCTCCTACCTAGCTCTTAAGCTAACCTATCAATATAGGATTTCCAACATCTAATACAATGGCAAGAAAGTATTAGGAATCTTTGACTTGATTGCATACAATCTTCAATTGCTTATTTTAGGCACTTGTTCTGCTCCTTCTAACCTTGATCCTCTGAGATTTGATATCTGATTGTGTCCCTTGTCCCTTGTACTATTTTGATCAACTAGATATGAAATTTTTTTTGTTCCTCTAAGTCTTACTCACTTTCTCATTGAATTTTTCTATATTCTCCTCATACACTACTCTCTACCACATTTATAATGGACTTTTTGACCTCCTTTTAAAGATTGTGAAGAATTAGGGTTAGGTATGGATCTACAATCCATATTGAATCTTTAAGTTCTCGCTCATTCCTTGTATTTACCTCATTGGTTGCATGCCTTCTCCAATTTTTTGATTGGTTGCATGTTGATCACATAGGAAATGTAAAATATTTGATCTTATCCTTTTTCTCCTTCAAAATCCTTCTATGTTAGCTCCAAAAATGGTTTACATCTTAGTTTGTGAGGACAAAAACTCATATGTTGATTCTATCTTACTCAACACATACTAGACTACTAGTGCTCAACACATATACTATCCTAGATTGCTCGGTACTTATTACACTTTGTCTTGGTCAGCACATATATGATCCTAACTCACTTGGCATATGAAGCATTCTAACTTTCTCAGCATCAACTATGACTTGACACCTATATCTCACTTGACACTTATATACTACTCAGCACCTATTTGAAATATTGACTCGGCACACATAGTGTACTCCACATCAATGTAGAAATTGCTTAAGTGTGTTGACACTCATATGTCAAAACCATATAAGGACCAATATTTAGTTGTACCAAATGTATAGTTTCTTGTAATTATTTTTCTGGTGCTCCTTTAGGTGCACCTTGTAAATTATTTTCTTTTTGTTTCTTTTCTTTTGTGTCATTGACCCCTATAAATAGTTGGGTTGGGTCTTTGTTTATGGTTTTTGTGTTTGGTTTTTTGGGTCCTTTTTGTTATTTTATTTGTGTGGGGAGGGATGATTTTTCTTGTTTCTATAGGTAGTTATGTATTCTTTGGATAACATTATGCAACTCAGTGGAAGATGTCTATGATATTTAATTGTTCCTTTACCCATCTTTCCAATCTCTCACCACTTTGTTGTTGTAAACTGAAAGATCCAAGTATGAAGTCAAGATATGACTAACCTTGATTGAACCTAGACAACACTACTCTTGTCTAAAACTAAAATAGAAAACTAACTTGGCAAGAAAAAGGGAAGAGGAGAATCATGACAAGAATAGAATAAACAAATCAACCCTAATCAAACTTTTAAAAAATTAAAGCTAAGTAATATATGAGGAAGTACATTAATTTTCCTTGTGAAATGAAAATGTAAAAGGGTGGGATGGTGAAACAAGTACCCCCACCATGAAAAAAACCAAATTTTCCATTTGGAGAAAGATGTACTCCTTCCCATGCCTCATCAAAATTATAAAAAATGGAAAAATGAATGAGATCCCTAATTCCCAGAAATACATGATATGAAAAAAATGTAGGGATTCTTGAGCGAGCTTAGTTTCTTTTATTTTTTTGGGAATTGAATTATAAACTCCCTTTCCAAGATCACATTTTAGTGTTGGAAATTTGTAGAGTTCCCAAGTTGTGGTGAGTTAGGATGTTTAGATCTAGAGTTCATAGTTAAAGGGATTTATTTAATAGTAATAAGGCACTAGTGATTTCAAAGGCTAAGTTTTAGAGTTATCAAATGAAAGATATTTTCCTAGTTAAGTCACCATTTTTTTCCCCTCCAAACACATCCTTACTATTTGTGAGCCAAAATTTTGGTCCCCTCCTTTCGCTTCTACCTTGCCTTGTTTGAGGTAGGATTTTTTGTTTTTTTTTAAGTTTTTGGTGTTCATGTTTGTGCATCCTTGTCATGAATGTGAAACCCCTTTCATGAAAAAGAGTTAAGTGAGGATTTATGTCCTTATAGAAGGGATCCTAGACTTGGGAAAGAAAATTTTAGATTGGATATGAATTTATTCCCATATGTCTCTAGCAGCATGGAAAGGCTTTTGTGTTCCCAAGGTTAGACATGTTGAAAAGTTCATTAATGAAGGTGATGGGACTCAAAATTGGCTTCCCAATTTGAGTACCATTCCAAGCTTTTGAACCCCTTATAGCCCATTTAATGCATGTGTACCCAGCTATCCATTTGAGGCCTAAGAGGTGTTTAAGGTTTTGATTAAGTAAAAATAGGTTTTGAATATAACTGAAACCTTTTATAAAGGAGAAGAAAGATATATCAATAAGGATCTTAAAATAACTATGGAAAACCACTGGAGAAAAAGAGGAACACACCAAAGTTCCCAAAAAGAGTGAAAACAATCCAAGAAACCATAGATAATCAAGATTTATATTTTGGTCCAGTCTTTTGAGAATGGAAAGACATATCAAATGAAGGTTTGGAGGATTTTCCTTTTTTTCCTTTAACTCATGTCCAATCATCCTCCACCTCCCCAACAACCTTCTACCAATCCCCACTAACTCCCAAAACCCCCATAGTAGGAGAAGTACCAACAATAGTGTTCTGGATAGAATCAACAACAAAAAAACGGACAACATCAACATTATGACCCAAAACTATCAAAAGGGACAATAGTCAAATCAATAGAGACATCAATAGGTGATGAGTCAGAAGCAACATTATGATTCAAATCCATTGTAGGGACAACATTCAAATCATCAAAAATAATAATAGAATCCTCTGCCAAAGTGAGATCAATATGAGAAGAGCTATCTGGTCCATCCATCACCATGGATACTTTTTGAACTATGTAGTGATCATCTGAAACCCCCAACCACCAAGAAGGTGATTTCTTTGATATAACCTTATCAAAGGAGCATCGCATAGTGCGATGGTCAATTTTATTGTATTTCCTACATTTGAAAGGAATATCCTCATAATCAAGATTCTAAATCCAAGAATCATTTGGAGAAGCCAACTTCAACATTGTTGGGAGCCCCTTGGAGGTATCCATATCCATTAGGATGCAAGCATATGTTGTCCTATAGACATTGGAAAAAATTGAATCAACCAATATGAAATCCTCAAAAGTATTCCCTATAGCCCCCAGTACTAAATCTTGTCAAAAATGAAGGGTAAGATTCAATAACCTCACCCAAAGAGGAATATTATTAAAGGTTTCAGTAGTTAGATTAAATTTTGGATACAAAGCTTTGGCCATAGTGGGAATCTTTCCTTCCAAGAGAAACCATGACACAAGATGGCATTTCTTTCATCAGCATCAACAAATTTCACAATATAAAAACCCCTAGCAACATGGTAAATCTACACTACACACTATTTAATGTTTAATGTTTGTAACACCTTGTATTTAGTATATCTATGCATTCCATAAAGATAAACTACCATTTTGAGTCATTTCACAAAGTCTCATTTTGAGAAATGTCCAAATCTGCATTTTTGCCTATGTCAAACAATGATAGGTAGTCTTGTTTGCAATTGAATATCTTGCACCCAATTATATTTCATGAAACACTACTTTGGAAGTATTTAGTATGTATATCAAAGAACCTATGTTTCCAATTTCAAGTCATTTCAACATGTTTTGATTAGGTTTTGAATCCCTCAAAGTTAGTTATTTATTGTTGTCATGCTAATGCAAATTGTTTAGAATTCTGGGAGGCCTTGTTTGACCAGTTATAGCTTTGACCTAGTTGATCAAAATGAGAAAATTCCTCTTGCATTGCATTCTAGAGGTCAGAGACTTGTTATGTTTCCAATTCAATCTTATGAAAAATATGTTTGGTCAATTTTCAAATGTGATTCCATATGCAATTTCTAAAGTTTTGCGAGTGTCAAGAAATGCAAATTGATTAGTACCCCTATTTGAGATGTCATAACTATGAATCCATGATAGATGAGATCAAAAAAATTGTGCCATTGTGTTCTACTCTAAAAATTCTTTAAGTGTGCCAGTTTGCAAGTCTTGACAAATGGATATGCACACATTCCTAGGTCCATTCTGTTGGTGAAAATCACTTTTCTACCACTGTTCCTAGTTCTACAAATCCAAGTAGCCCACTTTGATCATTTTCTAAATGTGCCCTATCATTTTTCATGAGCCCAAATTATAGATTTACACTTTCCTCATGACAGTAAACCAACACCCCAGTTTTTGTGTCCCTAAGTGTCAGTTTGACCTACTTTTGAAGGCAAAACTTAATGTGTTTTATGGTTTTCTAACATGATTTATTGTAGTCAGTTTTAAGAAGGCAACTTTGATGGTCAATATATTTTGACCCCAAACTTTTCATGAGATAAGATTTGATAGGGTAAGAGAATGTGGGGTGAAGAATCAACATGTCTGATTTCAGAGCCTGATCAGGTGTTTTTGTCAGTTTTTAAAGCCAGTCAAAGGACTCCTTGGCATCAAAGTTACAATTTGTAGGAAATAGTAAATTGAGTTTTAAGTGGTATTTCAGTGGTTGAATTAATTCTTGATCAATACTAGATGTTCATTGGATTATTTTGAGTGTTCAATTATTTGAAAACAAAATTATTCTAAGCTAGACCCACTTTGGGGCTCGACTAATTGCGGCAGATTGATAGAACTCTAGAGAACTAAAGATATTTTGAAGGAGTGATTATAATAGTTATGATCAATGTTAGTTTCATTATACGAATATCATCTAGTTGAAGACAATGAAAAAATTAAGGATGTTGTAGGTTCTTGTGGCTAATGTTTTCTTGAGATCTGTTCCACGATGATCAATAAACACATCAAAAGATGACTTTTGGTTGAGTGATGAGGATATACCCAAAGTGGATGTAGATGGTGGAATTTTATCAAATGTACCCACTTCCTCATTATGTGTGATACAACCAGCTATAGCTAAAGTAGATGCTATGGAATTGAATTCCATTGAATCGCATGAGAAGAAGATGAGGATTGTTCCATTTGATAAGTACTTGAAGGATCCCTCTACCTTTGAAAATAGATGGTAAAGTGAGATACCCCTATATGCAATAGAAACTTGCATGAAGGCTTAGTTCTAAGGAGGAATCAATAATTCCCTTCAAGCAAAAAAAATTTTGATGCCACCACTAAGAAGTGGAAATAAGAAGATGTCAGAGCAAAGTTCTAGGGAGGAGACACCATGAGTTTGACTTTTGGGAGCAATCCACATTGGAGGAGGCATCAACAGAGGAGTCGCTGCTTTATTTCAAACCCATGTAGCTAGTAGAGACCATGAAGAGGGATGCAAAAGGAAGAGATACTCAATTTCTATGGGTGTAAAGGTTATTTTCTCCTTCTATTTCAAACCAACGAGAAAAGTTGTAGAAGATGGGGAGTACCCTGAGTTTCTGGAAGAACTATCCTCTTTGACAATCATTGTTGAGGCAGAGTAGTAGGAGATAAGGGAGGCACCATGGGAGAAATTATAGAAACACATTGAAACAAAGTAGGGAAAGGCTATGAAGGACTAAAGGAACCACTAAACATAAAGGAGGAGGCATGGTTAAGGAGATGACAGGAGCATATCTCCAACCATGGAAATAATAGGAAAGACTTGCCATTTTTTGGGCTGAGGTAAAGAAAATTAGTATCAATACATGAGGTGTATTTATCAACTATAGTAGATCTTCTTTGCTTCATCAATACCATTTTCAATAATGACCTCTCTACTAAATAACCACCATTCATCTATAGTTTAGTAAATGTATCAAGATTTATGATTGACATGTGTAGATGCACCTGGATGGAATTGTGTGGATTGAATAAAGTGGGGAGAGTTTCTTAGAGTTCTGTTGTCCCCATAACTTCCATAGCTTAAGATGTATTTTTTGGTGATGAAGGATCATTGGAGGAAAAATACAAAATGGAGGTACTTGCATATAGGGAGTTATGTTTAAAGGTCATCACAAATGCAGTGGTCAGAATTAATCAAATTTTGAAGCTTGCAATGTGACATCCATGGTAAATTGCATCATGCATCATCCTTGCTCTTCCCTTCAACAAATTCATGTCCCCAATTCCTTGATCCTTCCATGTTCATCAATTGACTTGAATTTCCACCAATTTGGGTCTTGCACAAAAGGGAATGAATCATAATGACCATCGTTATCATGCTTGCCTAGGAAATAAAAATTGTCGACATGTTCATGAATTCTTCATTTGACATAGATAAAAACCATGTGGGAGTTGACATAAATGGAATTTTTTCCAAAATGAATGTCTCTATGAGTGATGGTCATTTGATGGATGATGAAAGATGGAGAGCATGGGTGGATTATAATTGAAAGGGCAACACCCATGCTATGAAAAAAGTCATTTGAGGGAGAATGCATAGATGTGAATGTTAGAAGAAGGGGATTTAATCCCACATTGGTATGCTGAGGTAAATTTTACACTTAAAATAAAATATTATGCAACTCTTAAGTTTCTCAAAGACACTAGGCTTTTGAAGCCTTAACATTACGCAAGGGGCCAACCTAGCTAGCTAGAGTGCATGTGGCAAAATTTTGGATGAGAGCCAACATGGATGATTGACATGGACAATGATGTCAATAGTGACAATGCACCCAAGGACAAATCATAGATTGATAAGTGTCACAAATTTCAAGGATTTTGACATGGCAAGCCCAAATCTAACACTCTAGATTTTGCCACATGGCAAGATCTGATAGTTGTTTCTTCCCTACATTGTGAAGCTAGTCAACTATTAAGAAATGCAGGCAAGTAGCTAGTTGACATATGGTAGTGGACCCGAGTTGGTAGTGATGTGACAAGGAAGATTCTTAACCAATAATAAGGTTCCATGTGGTAGTGATATGGCAACACCCAATCAGAGGGTAACATGGTACAGTGAGGCCCAATAGGAGAATGACATGTGGTAGAGAAGTTGACCAATCAGAGGGTTCCACATGGTGCCTGGTGGTAGGTGACCAAACCAATAGCATGTTGCCACATTTTAGATGGTCAAACTTGGGTTGACTCAAATTTAGAAATAAGAGGGAAAATTCAAAAGGTGAAATTTTTTTTTTTTTAAAGGTTTTTCTTAAAAAACACATGCACAGGGATTTTAAATTAAAAAGGGATATATAGTAAATTTTGGACTTTAGGTTGTTGGAAATATAGATGGAGTAACTGAGAGGGGGGGTGAATCAGTTACCACAAAAATTTTTTAGATCCCTTGGATGTTAACAATAAAATTGATTGCTGCTATTATTTGGTAAACTCATAGAAAATACTGTAACTTGGCAAAAGTAGTGAGATTTAATTATAACTAATCTTAAGCATTCATAGTGATTAAATTGGGGGCATAAAAGAAATAACATGAACACATGAGACAGCAGGATTTAACGTAGAAATCCAATATGAGAAAAACCACCAATGTAACTAGTTATTGGTTTCACTCTTTTGGAGTGAGCTTGGTTAGGAGCCAACTTGTTTAAAGGTTACAAAACACACTATTAGGTGTGACCTTGTTAGAGGATTTAATCACTCTATTAGGAGTGGCCTTGCAAGAGGTCTTAAAATGATTCAATGGAACTATCACCTTGTTAGAGGATTTACAACTGGCTATTAAACCAACTCTATTAGGAGATTTTGGATCACTGCTACAATGGTAAGAAAGTAACAATGAAATGATCTAAATGAGATGGAACTAAATTTCTAATTATAGATCTCTATTTTGCTTCGCACTAGATCCTTCCTGATCAAATATTACTTTGCTACTCTGTAAGGATATCTAACCATTCTTCAAGTTTTCTCACACACTAACCTTCTTAATCAATCAATACACTTGCATATTCTCCATACATAAGAATCTCAACTTGACCTTTTATTTATACCATCTAGATTGTCAAGTCAACTCAATTACAAATTAGAATGACCAATAAACATCACCATAGTCTACTAGAATCCATACTTGAAATAATTAAGCTTCATATCCCAAATCAACAAAATCCTTCATTGGTCGACCCTACTTGGTAAACACTGGTCCTAATATGATTTCCTATGTTAACCAACAGAAGCTTGATTAACATTACGAACTTGCAAAATCCTTTTTCAATCAAGTGAACTTGGTGAACACTAACTCTGACCATCTTTCCTTTGTTAACCATGAGAACTTGGTTAACACTACCTTCTACCATAATTTCCTTCGATGCTCGAGTGAGCTCGGTAGATAATGTCTTCATAGTGTAATCTCCAAGAATGCTTGGTAGACAAGAAAAACTATCTTGCTGACCAAGTGAGCTCAGTAAGCATAGATTGACAACTCATATGACATTTGTGTAACATCAAATTCAACACAAAATTAGACAATTGTATCCAACAATCTCCCTCTTTGGCATTGATGGAAACACAACATGTCATAGCACAATGAAATTTGAAAACAAGACTTTCTTTGACAAAAAGTTTTTCCCTCTTAGATTTTATATCAGAAGCTTTTTTAATGCATAAATCTCCCTCTGTGAAGGAATTAAATAGCTTCTTCTAAAATTTTTTTTTAGAAAGATATGACAGTAAACTCTCCCTCTTTGAAAAAACATGCCTAAGACAACACATACTGAATGAGTATCAATTTACCTTGAATACTTATTCATATGCAATGATCTCTTGACTATGTTGCATCAACTGATAGATCTTTAACTTGGTTCCTATTGATGCATCACTAAAACTTTTTTTTAGAGAGCTTCAGATAGGAGAATGACCCCTAACTTACCTATTAGATACAAGAATGAATCCTTAGGTAATGGCTTGGTAAATATGTCTGCAATTTGTTCTTTTGAATGGACATATTCCAATCTAATTTCTTTGTCCTACACCAATTCTTTGACAAAATGATATTTTATAGCAATATGCTTGGTTTTGGAATGCATCGCTGGATTCTTTGATATTTTAATTGCACTTGTATTATCACAAAACATGACAAATGGTTCTTTGATCTCAAACTTCATGCCTTCCTACAACTATTTAAACCAAAAAGTGTTAGAACAATTTACTGTTATTGCAACATATTCTTCCTCTATTGTAGATTGGGATGTGCAATTTTTCTTTTTGCTTGTCCAAGATACCAACCTATTTCCAAGAAAGAATGCTCCACCACTTGAACTCTTTTTATCATCAATATTTCTTGCCCAATCAGCATCAGTAAATACTTTTATGTCCAGATTTCCTCCAAGTTTATACCATAAGCCATAGTCTTTAGTGCCTTTCAAATATCTCAAGATTATTTTCATTGCCATCATATGATTTTCTTTGGGTTTTTCCAAGAATCTTGCGACTATATCAACAACAAGAGCAATATCAAGCCTTGTATGAACTACATACTATAATTTTCCAATCATTGATCTGTACAAGGTCTAATCTACCTCTTTTGAATCATCATCTTTGGTAAGCTTTAATCTAGTACACATGGGGGTTCCAACTAGTTTTGAATCTTCCATACCAAACTTCTTGAGTATCTCCTTGATATACTTTGATTGAGTGATGTAGATACCATTCCTACTCTGATGTATTTGAAGTCTAATAAGGAATTTAATCTCACCAAACATAGACATTTCAAACTCTTTGTTCATTTTCTTTAAAAATTCTTTGCATAGATCATCATTCCCTATAAATAAAGTGTCATCCACAAATATCTCTGCCAATACAATCTTGTTGTTTGGTCCTTCCTTGATGTACAAACTACTATTATCATTAGTTCTCTGGAAACCAATCTATATAAGGTAGTTGTGCAACCTCTCCTACCATGCTCTAGGAACTTTTTTTAGACCATACAATGCTTTGTGTAATTTGTAAACCATGTCCCTTTTTTCTGGATCAACGAAACCTTTTGGTTGTTCAATGTAAACTTCTTCATCAATAATACCATTGAGAAATGCAAATTTAACATCCATTTGATATACCTTAAATCCTTTATGTGTTGTATATGCAAGTAAGGTCCTAACACCTTCTAATCTTGTAACAGGAGAAATTTTTTCACCATAATCAATGCCTTCTTCTTGAGAGTAGCCTTTACATACCAATCTAGCTTTGTTTCTTGATACCTTACCATATTCATTCAACTTATTCCTAAATACCAATTTTGTTCCAATCACATTTTTATTTTTAGGCCTAGGTACAAGAGTCTAGGTTTTGTTGTCCTCTATTTGCTCTATCTCTTCATTCATAGCCTCAATCCAACTTTCATTTTCCAATGCATCTTTGACATTTCTAGGTTCAAAATTATCAAGTAGACATGTACCTTTTAGCTTACTTCTTGTCATAGTTCTTTCTAATTTGTCTCCAATAATCTGATCTAGTGCATGATGCCTTTTGACATATTTGGCCAATATAGGTTCCTTTCCTTTTGAATGAATTGTATTGTCATCCTCTTGAACTTAAACTTCTACTTCTAGTTGCATAGACTTAGTAGGCATTAGCTTGGTAGCTTCAGAATGTGACTTGGGTCCTTGTGACTTAGTTTGAACTTCTTGCAACTCAGTGATAGAGTAAGACTCAAGAGTACAAGTCTTCTTATTGACAAATGTGTCTGGAAATGTATCTAATTTGATGTAAAAAAATCTCCTATAATCTTCTAGTTTCTTTTTTCTTTCTTCTTCAGTACTTTCTTCAAACTCATCGATCCTTATATGAGCACTTCTATGATTTTATGAGTAGAAAAATTCAAACATCTATGTGCCTTACTTTTGCAACAATATCCTAAGAATATACCTTCATCACCTTTTAATCAAACTTTCCTTTTCTAGATTCTTTCAAGATATAACATTTACTTCCAAATACTTTTAGGTAACTTACATTGGGTTCATAGCCATACTATAACTCATAGGGTGTTTTATACGAGTCCTTCTTCAATTGTACTCAATTTAAGCTATGAACTGCAATGCTAATAGCTTCCTTCTATTATTTGATAGCGATGTTCTTTTCAATCATTATAGTCCTTGCACAATCCATGATAGATCTATTTCTCCTTTTAGCTATTCCATTCTACTTGAGAGTTCTAGGGGCTGAAAAGTTATTGAATTCATTGGAGATGAATTCACCAACTCTGTCTGATCTTAGGCATTTCAATATTTTTCCTATTTCCTTCTCTACTCTTGCTAGATACCATTTGAATTTCTCAAATGCTTCTGAATTTTCTTTAAGATACTTAATAGTCATCATTCTAGAGTAGTCATCAACAAAAGGAATAAATAAATTTTCTCCACTATAGCTTTATATTCCAATAGATATACACAAATAAGTATGCACAATTTTCAAGATATCTTTAGATTGATAGTTTTTTCTTTCAAAACTAGTCTTTCACATTTTTCCAATCTGACAATTTTTGCATAAACCAACATCTGGTTTCTTCAAACTAGGAATGCCTCATACTTTCCTAAATTTTCTTATTTTTACCATGTTATCAAAATTTAAATGACATAACCTTTTGTGCCATAACTAGCTTTCTTTAACTTGAACAATAAAACATAAAATAGGTTATCTTTTGTTTGTTTGTCTGATCCAGTCAGTTTTCCTTTGTCATATAGCATTCTTTCCTTGCCATTCATGAATTCCACCCTGAATCTAATGTTGATTAGTTGTTTCACACTCAAAAAATTATATTTTAGTCCTTCAACCCAATAGACATTGTCACATACAAGTTCTTTGGTTAATGAGATTCAACCTTTCCCTTTTGTGCAACAAGGTTCATTGTTTTCGAACCTTACACTACCACCATCATAGTCTTCAAAATATTCAAACTTTGTTTTGTCTCCAATCATATGATGTGAACATACACTATCTATGATCCATGTATCATTTTTTCTCACATGAGAGATAAGTGCCATCTTATCCTCTTCATCGTCATATTCATCTTTCACAACAATGTAAACTATTTCATCTTCACTATTATCAGAATCTTTAGCCATAAATCAAGTCTTCTTACCTTTGTACTTGAATGATTTATGATTTTTGAAATCCTTCTTGCCATTGCACTTGGGACTTCTTTGTTTGGTCACCTAGAAACAATATGACCAATTTCTTCATATGAAAAATAGATTAGGGGAACTTTACCTTTGTATCTTCCTCTACCTCTAGAATATTTTCTTGCAAGTAGAGCTTCAACAACTTCAAGATCACTGTCTAAAATTTCCTTTGATTCTTCTTCACTCTCTAACTGAATGTCTTTTATTTTCTTTCCTTTCTCCTTAAGTGAAAGTTTAGCCTCAAATTTAGATTCAATATTCTTGGAAGTTGGAACATAATTGTCAAAGTTATCTAGCTCAAAGGCTGTCAATTTTCCTACTAAGGTATCCAAGGTTATCTTATGATTTGTCTCACACCTTCTTTCTTAAATAGTAGATACTCTAATTGAATAGATAGGAAACAATGTTTTGAGAACTTTACTTACAATATTTTCTTCTTTGATATTTCCTCCAAAAGCTTTGATTGAACTAACACTTGCTTTTATTCTTTCAACATATTTGGCAATATTTTCATCTTCTCTCAATCTCATGTGATCAAATTGTCCACTAAGGCTTTCTTCTTTTTCTCTCCTCACATTTTCATCACCACCATAGATTTTCTTTAGCTTATTCCACATTTCAAAAGTGGTTTTGTAGTCCTTGGTATCATCAAATTCCTCATAGCTAAGAGCAGACACAATATCTATCATCATGGTGTTATGATTCTTTTTCTTAGCAATGTCACCAATAGATAATGTACCAGTAGGAGTTGTGTATTCTTCATCAAGGTATTTGCATCTTGAATCACCAATGGAAACTAGATGAAGTCTCATGAGTCCCTACCATTCTAAAAAGTTATCTCTATTAAGCTTTGAATTTTCTCTCTTATAAGACATCCTGATCTTTAGCTTAGGTCCTCGAAACCTTTCCTACAAGAACCAAAAGCTCTAATACCAATTTTTGGAAATATAAAAGGAGTAATTGAGAGGTGGGGTGAATCAATTACCACAAAAATAATTTAGATCCCTTCAATTTCAACAATAAAATTGATCGCTACTATTATTTGGTAAACTCACAAAAAATGTTATAACTTAGTAAAAGAAATGATATTTACTTATAACTAATCTTAAGCATTTACAATGATTAAATTGCAATCATAAAAGAAATAACATTAACACATGAGACAACATGATTTAACTAGAAACCCAATATGGGAAAAACCACCAATGTAACTAGTTACTATTTTCACTCTTCTAAAGTGTGCCCTATTAGGAGCCAACTTGGTTAAAGGTTATGAAACACATTGTTAGGTGTGATCTTGTTAGAGGATTTAATCACTCTATTAGGAGTGGCCTTGCAAGAGGTCTTTAAAAAATTTAATGGAACTATCACCTTGTTAGAGGATTTACAACTGTCTATTAAACCAACTTTGTTAAGAGATTTTCGATCACTACTACAATGGTAAGAAAGTAAAAATGAAATGACTTGAATGAGATGCAACTAAATTGCTAATTATAGATCTATGTTTTGCTTCACACTAGATCCTTCCTAATCGAATATTACTTTGCTGCTCCATAAGGATATCTGACCATTCTTCAAGTTCGCTCACACACTAACATTTTTAATCAATCAAGACACTTGCATATTCTCCATACATTAGAATCTCAACTTGACCTTTCATTTATACCATCTAGATTGTTGAGTCGGCTCAATTAAAAATTATAATGACCAATAAACATCACTATAGTCAGCGAGAATCCATATTTGAAATAATTAAGCTTCATATCCAAAATCAACAAAATCCTTCATTGGTCGACCCTGCTTAGTAAAAATTGGTTCTAACATAATTTCCTGTGTTAACCAACAGAATCTTGGTTAACACTACAAACTTGCAAAATCCTTTGGAAAATGAGTGAACTCGGTGAACACTAACTTTGACCATATTTCCTTTGTTAACCATGAGAACTTCATTAACACTACCTTCTGCCATAATTTCCTTTGATGCTTGAGTGAGCTCGGTAGACACTTTCTTCACAGAGTAATCTCCAGGAATGTTGAGTAGACAATAAAAAATGTCTTGTTGACCAAGTGAGCTCGGTAACCACAGACTGAAAATTGATATGACATTTGTGTAACATCAAAGACAACACACAATTAGATAATTTTATCCAATGTAGGTTTCATTAAATTTTTGCATAAAGCTTTTAAAAAGCTAGTCAAGACTTGTGAATCAATCCAAGAGCTTGTTTTTCAAAATGATCTCTTGGGCATTCCTGATATGCCAACATAGAACTAGTATATATCGTCAAAAGTGAGAGAGTGAATTCTCCATGTTTGTGGTTTTTTTCTAAATAGGAAGAAATTTGTTCAAGTTATTTAGGGTTTTGTACCAAATGCTCAATTTTCAACCACTTTGAGGTAGGGTAGTTCAGATTTGATTTCTGATGAAATGGTGAAGTGGGTGAATGCTAGAGGTAGTAAGACTACAACTAGAGGTGGACTTTGTCACCTTCAATTTAGTTTAGTGAAGGTTCTATTAGCATTTCAAATACATGTGTGATGATTTTGTCAGAACTACTTAGTTAGAGGAGATATTTTTAGTTTGTTATAGAATAATGATGAAATTATGTTCTAATTTCAGTTATAAAAAGATGAGAGATGCTTTGCATCATCAAGGAAAGAAGATTCAAGTGGATAGATGTCACTTCCAAATTAGATCTAGGATTTCATTCTTTTCCTATATCTTTATCTTTCTCATTCATTGTAAGGCTTCCAATTTTTTATATGATTCATTACTGTGATACCATGTAGGTTGGGTCTAGTTTATCTATGAGACCAAATTGTTGGATCTAGAGCTATGATTCCACCACATTCTTCATTAGTTTTACATTGTAATGAACAACAAGTAATAAGAATATAGATAGTCCTGATCTATTGGGTATTTTTATGTTTCAATTTCATGCATCTTTTATGTATTCATTGTAAGGAAATAAATAAAAGTGCAATAACAAGTTAATCTTCTATCTAAATTTGTCTCCTATTCATGTTGTTTGTGATCATTTATGATATATTTACAAGGTGCATATTGTCTAGTTGCAATCTAATTTAGATCATATATGTTGATATGTTTTTCTTATGATTCAAGGAATCATGTAAATTCTTAGTTTATCATCATAAGGTTGTAGATCTCATGAAGGGATAGGTCAAGTATGAGATTTAGAAAGATGCAGATGTTTGATTCACAAGGTGAAATAGATCAGGAAAGTCCTGATGTATGTGATATGTCAATGACTTTAAGGGATGTGTGTTAGGGGTTTGTGGGATTACCCAATAGATAAGGCACTGATCAACTACAAGATCAAAGTGTTATGTTGTTTAGATCATGGCTTTTCTAAAAATCAACATAATTAATCAAATATCTTTTCCCTTTAATGTTGAAGGAATTGAGAAATGTTTCCCTTAATTATCTTATCAATCTCTTAGGTCATGTTATTATCTATTTCATGTTTAGGATCTTTGCATAAGTGTTAGAAGATTAAGGGTTCTATTTACTTTGTTAGATTCAAATGTTTGCTTTAAGCACTGGTACCATATAAATGAATTTGAGGTACACTAACCTAGATTTTATAGTGCCTGAAGTAGAAGAAGGGTCTAGCCTTATAGTTGGCCCAATGTTTGAAAGGATATGTTGCAGATGGGAAGTAGCTTCCCCTAGATTTATATTTTTCTCATCATGATAATTTGAAACAGTGATGTTTTAAAACACCAATAGAAGGAAAACTACAATTAATGCACTTTTTTAATTATCATGATCACTGGGTTATTTAAGACACCTAAAGGGATTAATTATTACTTTGTTCTATAATTGTAACTATACTATGCAAGAGAAATTTTTGGTCAGATTGTCATGCCACCTATAAAAGGTCATTCTATAAGTCTGCAAGTGATTTATCAAGGTTGGCTTGGCTATATTCATCTTCAAACTAGGGATGATTCTTGACATTATAGTTCTCTAGTTTGGCATTCTTCCCTTTTTCCTATTTACTTTTTGTTTGCAAGTTCCTTTGTCCTCATTTTTGCAAAGTTTATTTCTTCCATTTTCCTTTCCTTTAGGCCATTTATTTTCTTTTCTACTATGGCATAGTTTTGGTGGCTTCTTGATTCATCATTTGGCTAGGTTGGTGTTTTTTTTTGTTTCCTCTAGTTGTCCATCATGGGGAAGAGCTACATCAACAACACCCCTCTGCAGTTTCTCTCTTTTTTTCTAGTCAATTTTTTGGGTCACCATAAGGTTGTCCATAATTCATTGTACATGACACACTCAATCATGGAGGAGGTGGATTTAGTTCTACCATTTTGTTTTGGTCTCATTTTTTTTGTTGGTGTAGTTTTATTTCTTCTAGTTTTCTTGGGTGATTTCCCTATTAGGAAATGATTTTCACCATCTAGGTACCCTCTAGCTACCTCTTTTGTGTTGGTTTTGCATGAGTTAGGATCGCATCACTCAAAATTTTATTTTATTTGGATTTTCCAAGAAGTTACATGCACACTTTCATGGGGTGTCTAGTTGGTGGTTTTTGGGCTCTAAAGATAGAGAATATGGGTATGTTGTACATGAACACATGGAAATTCACTGCTAAGAGGGTAAGTGGTATCTTGTTTAAATTCCACTAGAGGTCCCTTCATGGGGTGTCTTTAGGTGGGTTTTAATGATTTATTTCAATCCTTAATTGTCTATGTGGATGTCACATCCCTCATTGGGCTGAGTTTCTGGCATCCTTTACAACAAGTTTTCTAGTATTTCGAACTTAAATGGTTGTCACATAGAAGGTACCTAGAATTTATTAGTTCCATGTCTCAAATGAGTTAATTTCTAGTAAATGGTCTTGTTAATCACATAAGGACAACTCAACATCATAGGCTACATCACCATGATTATTTTTGGGTGATGCATTTTTAGTTTTTGATAGAGAGAAATTTACTAACCTTTTATTAAGTTTTAGAACTATCTATTCTATACTCACAAGACATAAAATCAAAGGTTCATGGGATCCAAGGATCCTATCTCCCATTTTGGTGACAGGTAAATTCATGCTTCTAAGGTAAGGCTTTTGGATATCATTCTTTTTGTCTTTTATAAGAGGTTAATTTACTTATCATGATTTTGGGTTTCATGTTCCTTCTCCATGTTGCATATTTGTCCTTTAAATATGGGAAGACATGCGCTCTCAAAAACATTAAAACCTTGAGTTTAATAAAGGAGTTTAAATACTTTTTAAAGTGAATCATGATATTAATACTTCTTTAATCTCTACTGGTGCTAATGGGTACCAATTTTGGAGGACTAGATTTTTTTTGGATGTCATGACATGACAAAGACTCGTGTAATTTTCAATAGATGGATGTTCCCTAGTTAAATAAGAATCTACAAGAAAATATGAGATGTTTCTTTAAGGGTTCTATAGTAGCTAGGTTTTGAGATCCAAATAATGGAAGGGCTAGTTGTCAACATAGGAGGCGAGGTTTCCCAAGAAGGGAAGTTCTGGAAGGAACAAGTTAACAAATAGATGAATGCTAACATGATTAGCACTCTACAAGAGAGGAACTAAAATATTTTTATTCCAAGTTTGATGATGCTTCCCCATTGATGTCTAACTCTCTAGGTGTTATGACAAGGGATGATTCATAATAAGGATTCCCCTACATGCAATATTTTTGGCATGGAGGGACCCTTTTGGCCAAATTGAATACTTTCTCAGGAGGAGTTTCAATTTCTTTCAAAGGTACCACAAATCTACAAAGTATAGCTTTGATTCTAGGATTCCTCTTTTTTATTACTCGATCAACTGGTTTGTATTACATGGTATTCAGAATTCAAAAATTCATATCACAGAGTCTTGTAACTCAAGTCCTTCTATTATGTGGGTGGATGTGTTGGGATTCCTTTTGAGTTTGTCTTTTTCCCACCATTGTCAGCCGACAAACTTATTAATGATGTGAGAGAAAATTAACAATGATAGATAAATAAATCATTCTTATAAACTATGCATTTCCCTACATCCCTAATGCATTTAATATTATCAAATAAGTGGAGTTCCCTTATCGATTAGTGGGTGCCTTGAGCAGATAACTGGCAAATATTTTATAGAAAAGCATACAAAGATCAACATTTATAGATCAATTTTTCTTTGGTAAATCCCATCTTTGATTCACTACTCCTTTTTGTCCTCCTTTCATTTCTTTTTTTGAGTATAATTTCCTCTTCTATATCTATTTTTCATGAAGATGGTAGTAGATCTTGTAGATTAAGGAAATAAAGGTGTTTGGTAAATAATTTAGGGTTAAGAGATAGTTTCCCATCTAAAGTTGTAGATTGTTTTTTATAAGTCAAAAGAATGTTGATTCTTCTAGGGTTAGTAAAATTGATAATTTTATCTTCTATTTCATTGTAACACTATCATTATGAATGAAAATTGTATCATCTTTTCTATAATTTAGCTTCCTAGAAGTAGTTTCATTGTCTCACCCAATGCATGTTGGTATTTGTAAGTTTTTATTTGGGTAGAGGGATCGTAGAGTGCTTTTGATGGGATTTATTTATCTTAGAAAGAAGTGAGATCTTTCTTTTATTTTTTATTATCTTCCTTAGCTTTGATACAACTAAATGATCTTGTTTACTTCTGTGCTATTTCAATTGTAGCACTTATTTGTATTAGGTTTATTGATTGAGTATATGTTTACATTGTCCTACAATTCAAGCATGTATTCTTGATAATAATAGAGACAAAGTAGACTATAGGTAGATAAAATTTCTATCCTATAGGATCTTTCATTTTTTAAATTTAATTTTTGTATCCCCCTTGGTCATGTGATAGGATATTCACCCAATATAGTTTGAGTGATTCATTATCCAAATCAACATTCATATAAAATTGATGAAGGTTCCTCCCACCTTATTATAAATATAGTCACCTCCTTATCTAACTTATCATATTCCTTGCACAATCGAGACCCGTTGTATAGGGAGATTGGGATTAGAGGTTATTTTTCTTTTTCTCTTTTAGATTATTGACCAAACACTCATGTCTAGTGACAATTGTTACTCTATTGGTAGTGCAGAAAATATAGTTTTGACTATAGGACCCTAGAACTCCTCAAATCTATGATATCTTGGAAAGGGTCAAAACGGGTCATAAGGGGTCATAAGGTATCTTATGACCTCTTTCAATCCAGTCAAACAAATGAGATATGTCCCTAAGGGTCGTAGGATTGCTTAAGATGTATGTTATCATAGAATGGACCAAAAAGGATCATAGGATATAGTATGATACATTTTGACCCATTTGAAGAAATGAGATATATCCCTATGGGTCATAGGATATAGTATGATACATTTTGACCCATTTGAAAAAATGAGATATATCCCTATGAGGATGTATGTTATCATAGAATGGATAAAAAAGGATCATAGGATATAGTATGATACATTTTGACCCATTTGAACAAATGAGATATATCCCTAGGAACAAATATTATCATGGAATGGGTTGAAACCCCTTCCAAATAATTCAAAGAAATATGATATGTCATAGGGGGCCTACTCCTAGGGACACATATTGTCATAGAATGGGTGAAAAGGGGTCATAGGATGCCCTATGACCCCTTTTGACCCATTTTAACAAATGAGAAAGATTCGTAGTGGTCCTAGGACCCCTATAGGAATATATTATCATGGAATGGGTCAAAAGAGATCAAACGATATTGGGTAAGTGCACAAAGATGGTGTACAAAAAATTGGACACCATGAAAAAATTGTCAAAATTATCTATAGCATGATCATGTTATGTAAACTTTTCATCAAATTTTAAAATGAGGCTTGGCTCAGTAATGAGCCATAACACAATGGTGTTTATACTTACTCAAAACACAATCATGTTTTCTCTATTATCACTTTTTTTTACTATGCATAATCCAATCACATTTTGTTGACATAAAAGAACAATCACATTTAGGATTGGTAATAGGAATTTTAAACAACCAAAGGCTTGATTTATTTTGTTCCCTTCATTTTCATTGCCTTAGATGTTTTTTCAACTTCAAAGATCAATTCTTGTCTTGACTTCATCAGGTGTGCAAATGGTGAAGTGGGTATCTCTAAAATTATGACTTTTTCTTACCTTTCTAACCATGTAAATTTTATAATTTTTGGACAATATTAGCATTGTGTAGTCAATGTTTCTATATCATTGTCTTGACATTCCTCTTCGACATATGTCAACCATTTTTTTAATAACTTTTGATCTACTTAACTAGATAGAAAATAAATTACATATTATTGTTCTTCACTTAACTCTATGCACCTTTTAAAAATAAAGTGTTGATTTTAGATTATTTTGATGCAATTTATGTCTAGCGCATGAAAAGGTACTAGAATTTCAAGATGGAGTCACTTCAAAAAATATAGAAAAGTAACAATTTGATAGGAAATAGTGAAAAATAACACAATCTCTATATCTCAATCTTACTTATCATCAAGGACCAAAGGGATTTTGAAAATAATAAATATAGTTATATGTTTTGTTAAGTGCGTGGAAACAACTATGTTGTTTTTTTCAGCAAAAAAAAGAAAAACTTTTCATGTGCATGAGGTTTGACCCTCTTAATCTTATAATTTTTTTTTAAAAGCTTAGTTGTTTAGAAACTAGATTCATAGCACTACATTTTTTTGGTGTTTTACATAATTTTTCATTTTGAGTGCATGACCCTCAAATGGGTTCTCCAAGATCATGCTTACTTGATTTCAAAAAAAATGTGTCCACTTATAACACCTTTTTTGCACATCATCGTAGTGCACTTACCCTACCTTATGACCCCATTTAACCAATTCAAACAAATGAGATATGTCACTTGGGCACGTAGGACCTCTAGGAACATATTTTTTCATTGAATGGGTCAAAAGGGGAGATAAGGTACCCTATGACCCCTTTCAAAATGGCTCATAGTGTATCATATGACTCCTTGTGACCCATTTGACCAAATTAGATATTTCCCTAGGAGTCCCAAGACTCTTAGGGACATATTCTATCATGGAATGAGTCGAAAGATGTCATAGGGTACCCCATCACCCCTTTCAATCCATTTTTAAAAAATGAGATATATTCGTAGAGATCCTATGATTGATAGGGCTGTATGTTGTTACGGAATTTGTTGAAATGGCTCAAAGGATACCTTATGACCCCTTTTAACCCATTTAATCACAGTATATTTATCCGACCCTTAGGAATGTGTGTTGTCATTGAATGGCTTGAAAAGGGTCATACGATACACTATAACCCCTTTCAACCCATTCCTACAAATGACATATGTCCTTGTATAGTTATTATATTATATATTTTATAATGACTTATAATTACTACTATATAGTAATTACTATAGTATATACTATATAATAATTGCATATACATATATATATATATATATATATATATACACACATGTGCGCACACACACACACACACACACACACAGAGAGAGAGAGAGAGAGAGAGAGTATTAAATTTATACTATATAGTTACTATATATACTAAAATATATATTATATGCAATGATATATAATATAATATATCTTATATACTGTATACTATATAATATGATATAATAATATCCTATATAATATATGCTATAAACTCATAATATTAAATATATGCAATTATTTGTAACTAGAAACATAATTTAAAGACAAATTTGTGGATTTTTCTCATTCTATAAAAATGAAAAAGGCATAAAGTTGACCAATTGAATTTTAGTCACATGGATCAAGGACGAGAGAATCTCAACCTCTCACTAATTTTGAATCCAAACCCTCCAATTTTCATGGGATTTGTCTAGCTAAGTATGAGTGACAATTTTCTTAGCTAATGTTTTTTTTGCTTTGGTGTTAGGATTGAGGGGAAGAAGAAAACACAATTCTGAAACTTCTTTTGGACATTTCTAGACTTTTTTTTTAATCACATAACTATTTTTTGAGCCACCATGATCCTACACATACCCTAAGCTTGATGCCTAACTATAAAAAGTTAAATTTCAAGCCTTATTCTTAACCCTATCATAAATGCTAAGTCCTAAATATAAATTATAATACATAGTTTAACCTTAACCCAAAGTACTAAAACCTAATACAAACTTTAACCATGATATAAACTTGTATCTATACCCCAATGCTAATCCTTACCAATTTTTATGTCTATGCCATAAAATTCTATTTTAAAACCATAACCCTAATCCTTAATTCTTAAACCCTAAAGTGTTACTTTTAAAATTCAATCTAAACCCTAATATTATATTCCTAAACCATAATCCTAGTCCTAACCCTTACCATAAATCAGATAATAAATTATCCTAAACCCTTGCTTAACCACACTTTTAATCCTTAGCCTAATCTTCGCTATAATCTAAATATACTTTGGATCCTAATCTAGACCCTGGCCTTAATCCTAGTTCTACCCATAATTTTAATTGCAAGCACAATTGTACTAATCTAAACTATAATCTTACTTATAAGTCATTTTCTAACATTAGTCTCTCTCCACCCCTTTTCGATATATTTGTATAAGATAATGGATGACTCTAAGACATATTAAATGTTTTGATGGTTTAAAGATGTAATTATATTTATGTTTTATATTTATTTTAATTTTTATTGTAATTGTGAATATTTTTTATATACATACATAGGGTTAGTGCAAGAAGTAAGGTCTCACTTTTGGCCAAAAAGTGGAAGTGCTTTTCCTCTATTTGAAATATATTGTTAATTAATGCCAAAATTTTAGGCATTTGGATATTAAATATAAAAAAACTTTAGAAAAAAAAATTGTAGATCTTAGAATCTCCTTCTTTGAATATGTAATTTATTTGTATATCCATATGAAAGATTATTTTTTTGGTATGGATCTTTAAAAACTACTTTTTCAAAATGCATGTTTCAAGGCCATATCGCAATCATGTATGAACACCACAATTTGACACAACTAAATGAATTTTTGTGAATCCTTTTAAAAGAAGTCACCTAACACACCAAATATTGATGAGAATAATTTTTTTAATTATTTAATAAATATTTCTTTTATTAATTTTTAATTGATGATTAAGCTAGTTTCTAAAATCTCTCGTGTATGGACACCATAATTTAATTAAAATTTAACCTTTTTGGATTTTTTTTTTTAACATCAAAAGAATTTTGTGAAGACTGATGACATGCAAATTAATTTATGAAATATGAAAAATTAAAAAAGTTATTGAAGTTTTAGTGAATGTCACCGTTTTATGTTTAAGAGACACTTTTGATTAATAAATAATTCAAAAATTGAAAATGAACTCATAACCCTATAAAAAAAATTGAAATAAAAATGGGAAGACCTATAATGGGTTTTCATTTTGTCCAAAAATTCAATGGGGAGGACCGTATAAAAATTATGAAAATCCTTGAATTTGTCGATCAATTGCCTTTGTTAAAATTTGATACATAAAGGCACATGCTTGGTCCTACCAAGCCTATGCTATGCCTTTCTCCAAGGAAAAACTTGATGCCAAAGGGAAATTCCCACCTATGGCATTAGAATCAGGCACCTGATATTTAAATAATTGGGTACTTGATTTAAATATCGGGTGCCCATTTTAAAATCAGGTAACCGATTGCTTAAAAATTGGGTACCAAAATTTTAAGTACCTTTTGGGCCACAAAAGATGACCCAAAAAAAGTTATCAATCATTGCAATGATTGATTGACAATTTTGAGATGCAACAACAAATTTCTATCATTATTATTGTGTTTTCTAGTCATCTTCTACAATTTCCAAGCTATTGATCTGAATTCAAAATTGGTGAAAACATGAGATCAAAAGAATAAAGAAAAAAGAAAATAAAAATTTTGACAAATGAGGAGATTGCAACAAAAAAAGAGAATGAAGCACAACATCAACAACAAACTCCAATGGAAATGGAAGCCCCAAAAGAAATACCAAAAAAAAATGAAAATGAGATACAAATTTGAAATAACATTTAAAATGAAATGCCAATTGAAAATAACAATGGTATGAATGTAGACATGGAATCACCAAGTACTAGAAAAAACATGTTTGAATCATATTGAAGTGTGTGAACATAATTTTTATTTTTCTAATGATGTGCTAGATAATCTTCATGGATTGGTTTTGTGGAGATAGATTAGGAGACATGCTAATAAATTATACAATAAGAAATTTAGGTTCCAATTTTGGTTGAGTTGCAACTAATTAGAATTTCTAAAATGTAAAAATTAATGAAAATTTTAGGAAGGTATGAAGAATATATTGAGCTATCATTTTGCACGATGCATAACAACAAGAATTGTTTCAAATTCCTCTCTTGAAAAGTTAATTTGTGATCAACTCCAAGGTTCTGGGTGATCTTGCAACCTACTTGAATCTGCTTAGTTGAAGATAAATGTGTTTGTTCATAGGGAGGCCTTTGATGGTTTGAACCAATTTGAGTAAGATGTCCAATCTTGTTGTTTTCAAAGTAACCACAAAAGAGATATATTTTTGGTATTTTATGTTTTATGATGAAATGCAATTTACCAATGCAACTATATGGATTCCTAATTTAACCAAGGGTTAGCAAAGAAAATAACGAAGATAAGGTAACAAGACATTTAAGAAAATGACTTGAAAAGTAAATTTCTAATGGACATAAGCCACTAAAAAAACATGTATATGAGATAAGCCTTTGAACAGATCTTTAGGTAACCAGTGAAAATTGGAGCATTGCTTCCTCAATTCCACTGATGTAATCATCAATGGGAATTCACTAACCATAAGATGTTTCACTTTTCATCAAATTGCAAGGCCATGGAAAGTGCACTCATGTGAGAGAAAAAGCTATGTAGTAACAATGAGGGTGATCTCTTCTTTGACAAATTATGTTAGCAGAGTTTGTAGAACCATAAAAAACACTAGAATTAAAAGATCGCAAAATCAAAATAACACATTAAAACTATTGGCTCAATTATACTCCATGAACATACATTCACAAAATATAACACTTAGGGAAGAATAACTACACTCTGAATGAGAGCACCAATAGCATATATTATTGCACCAAAATAATGGCCTGAAATACATATTACATTCTTGAATTTATAGGAAATCTTCTCCTCAATTTTGTTGAGAGTGAGAGATCTCTTTATGGAAACATATGCTTCTAAACTAATAAAAAAATCAATTTATGTACAAATTAACTCTGTTATTGGTGCTAAGTAGGACTTGACCCTTGTTTATATAATTTAATGGGTGCATGAGCCTTCATGTCTTAAAAAAAATAAAGCATGAGAAAATAAGAAGAAGAAAGCCATTTGATGATGTAGGAGTCTCTAGGGATGCTAAAACTAGAAGCTCCATCTTCACTAGGTATTTGTAGCAATTAAATAGTCATCAGAATGCATTTTTGGCATATGGAAAGCTCCAAATTTGGAACTGGTAGTTAACTATTGGTGCACCTTAGGAAAAGCATACCTTTTGCACCTACACACCTTGCACACTTGTGCACCTACACAACTTGGAGAAATTTGTGCAAGGTGCTTAATTCACCAAAAAAATCAAAGTTCTCAGTTTTGAAAATAATTTATAGATTTTTCTCAAACAAGGTTTTAGATCACTTTTGTGTTCTTAATTTGATCCTTTTGATAATTTATACCCTCTTTATAGCCAAAAAATTTCATAGACCTAAACCCCTTCTGCTTCTAAAATCCCAAGGTGTCTATGTTGACTTTAGTCATTAATAGTTGCATAAGATGAAGAACCTATTTTGGTTCATTTATCTAACCTCTGTATCTTTGATATTTAGTGTAAATTACTTGATTCTTTCTTCTCTTTGACTACTTGATCCTTCCTAGCTAGAGACCAAGTGATCTAGATTATCCAAAATGATCAATTTTTGAAACTTTTTCATGTTTTTGTACAAGTTTTTCTAGGTCTTTTTAACTAGCTTTTTTAGAGGTCTTCTACTCAAATTTTCAATTTTAAACCTTCATTGATCACTAAAATTGGGCAGCCAAAGGCTTGTTATTTTAGGTAGTAAAATTAGATTTTTAGTTCTTCTTTCTAGCAGTGTAAACGGTTATTAAATCTGAGCTCTAGGTCAAAAGTTATGACCCTGACAAGTTAAGGATGTCTTTTTACCTACACAAAGAAGCAAATGTTAGTCCAGAAGGCTATAATATCTAACCCAAAATAAACACTAAATGCTAAAATATCTAGTCTAGAATGCCAAAACATTTTAGAACACCCAAAAAAATCTATGTTTTTTGTCTTTGATAGAAAGTTATTTGGTGCACCTTGTGTACCTTGAGGGTGTACTAGGTGTGCTAAATCCACCAAAAAAAATTAAAACAATAAGGGTGCACACCTATGTAGCCTCACTATGCAAAAGGTGTTGATTAGTTTAAGTTCTTGGAAGGTTTTTTGTACCTTGGATAGGTGCACACATGTGCACCTTCCACTTAGGTTAATGTGTTACATTTTTTAAAGTTTTGTTAAACCATGTAAGAAAAGGTGCACACCTAGCACACTTGGTAGGTGCAATATGTATGCACTTTCTAACCTTGTGTTTGGTGTTTGTGTGTGCAAGTTTTGAAGATAAATCACACCTTTGAGGGTGCGGAGGTGTGCTCCTCTATACCCAAAAGAAAAAATAAGTGAGGAAGGAGGGGGTCCTGGGACCATGCACCCTTTGGGGATGCAAACATGTAGATGTGCATAGGTGCACATCTGTAAGGGGAGATGGTAGTCCAGAAGCTCATCTATCAAACTTTCTCACCTAGAAAAGGTGTGCATATGTGCTAGGTGCACTAGTATGCACCTTTGCATGAAAACATTATTTTCCTCCAAGATTCCTCAGTTCTGGCACATGGGTTTTTCAGGAAGAGGAATATGGCTTGACTCAGACTTTGAGTAGAGTTCCAAAATGACCCAAGCCTTAGCCTAGGGGTCTAGGAAAGAAATTTTTTTACTAGGGGGTCCCCATTTCTAGGAGAAATGGGACATGCATTGTGAAACCACAACAAATAGCCTGCAAAAAAAAGGAAGAAATGGCAAAGGCATTTCTTCATCAAAAAGCATTCATCCAACATGTTGCAAATAACAACTAAAATTTTGAACACTTCAATCAACTTTCAAGTTCTTTGATAGTGAAAACTTTAGATTCTTGAATCTTCAAGCTCAATGTGTGCATAGTGTATTCATTTTCTTTGATGTTTCAAGATTCAATATATCATAAGTTTATAATAGCTTAGAAAAAATATTTCACTCCACCAATTCATTCCTTAATAATTCTCATAGATCATTGTATCAATCACTATCTAACCAAATGAGCGAATTCATTCTAAGGGCTCTTAACAAGTTATGCTTTTTTTTGTATTTCAAGTCCAGAGTAATCTTTGGATTCTGCTTCATGGAGCTCACATGTTTCCAATTTATTCTTCCATGAGGAAATTTGTATAAGTAATTTGATAGCCATTTTGGAATGTGTATCCCTATTGTCAGATTACTTTTTTCAAACCCTTATGGAATCTTTCATTCTTAACACCATCATTACCTTTTTGTTTTCATTTTGTACCTTGACCACACTTAGACTATGTGGCCAAGACATTGGTGTCATTTCTCAGATTCTTTGTTTAGTTGATAACCTTTGCATTCCTCTTTTAAGAACTTTATGGAAACTCTCACGCCAAACAATGACCTTAGAAATTCCTTGAAAAGACCTTTTGTTTGAATTGGTAGGCTTTAGACTATCCCTTACTGCCATCAACCTTGATTTGAAAACACCAAGATAATCAATCTTTAGATTTGTAAAGTGTTGAGAAATACTGATCTACAAATTTGATTTCAAGACTATAAGTCCTCTACAACTGCAAGTAATATTCATTCCCAAATTGGTACAAGAACACAACAATCTGAATGCTTTGACAAAGAAATACCTCTTCCTAAAAGTTGAAACCATAAGGGGTGATTTATGAAATGCATCAAGAATTATTCTTGATTGCACCTAACCATATAACTAAAATGACTTAAAAAAAATAAAAATAAAAAATAAATGAAACCCAAATAAAAAGACTTGACTCAACAAAAAATAACACCTAATTAGAAAGACTAGAAAAGAGTAAGAAAAACGAAAACAAAATCTTATATACATAAAACCTTGAATAATAAGAATGTGGGGTGGTTGTTAGTAGATTTCTTATTATGTGTAATAGTAATGAACCACCCTATATTGTTCTAAAAAATGCTAACTTCTCTTTGTACTCAAAATAAAATAAAATTGGGTGATCTTGGCTCAAATTTTGAGCACAAATCACACAAAATCAAAAGTTGTGGTAACTCTCCATGACCATGATTAATCCATAAAAAAGTTCTCTTACCTTTAGCAACATATTCAAATTGAAAATAATTAAACTAAGAGGGATAATGGAAATATATCACCTGATATAGCGAGTCTCTCACCATAGGGGTACACTCACACATTGTAATCTCTCCTTCCATTCATCTTATCTTATGATATAAAAATCCACACACACATGGAAATACTATAGGTTCCTTTGGACTAGAAAAATCAATCATCATCCCTCCTTTCAAATTACAAGATTCATTGATATCATTGATCAAGATGTTTTTTTCCTCATATCCCAAATAACTTTGTTCAAAATCATACTTTCCCTCCATTGTGATCTCCCAAGCTAACAAGAAATTAGGAAAAATTTATTTTGAATGGAAACCAAATAGATGGATGCTACATTACTCAATTCTTTCATGGTTTGATATATGTGTAGAATACACAAATCAACATTTCCTCAACCAAGCTTGAGATCAAATTGAGCACTCTATCCATCTCTTCTAATGACAAATCTTGTTTTGAGGGAGGTATCTTATCATTATCCAATGGGGAATCAACATCATAGTAGGAAGAATTGGTATCTTCATCTTGATGACTTTCTAATTCAAAAATCTCACCAACCTCAGGATCTTATGCATTTCTGTCACTTTTAACAACTTCGTGGAGTTGAGGAACTTCAAATTTTTCTATGTCCTCAAAATTTCTTGGCATATACACACTTATTATAACATCAACACTTGGAAGAATTTCTTCATTGAATGGGAGCAAAAACTCCTCTTGATCATCTTCATCATTTTGTCCTCCTGTAGATTTATCATATGATTCAAACATCATTGCACTAAACTAAAAAGGTTGTTCCTCCATGATTTGGGTAGGCTGATCCAAAAAATAATTGTACCCATATCCATTCTCACTTGGAATCATACCTGTAATACCATTATTCTCATTGTTGATGTTACTATAAAGGCCAAAAATTTTGCTCTGATTTTGAGAATAATTGTTTTGGGCAGGAAGTTGTCTTCGATGATTGTCTTGGTTTCTTGAGGAATTCAACTTTATTTTGATGAGTTCATTGGATAAAAGAGAAATTTTATCCTTCATGGCCTTAAACTTTGTAGCCATATTTTTTTCTACTTTAGCAGACGTAGCTACCTTCTACTCAAAGAAAGCAGTCTTTTGAGACTCATACCCTGAATATGTAATTGTTGGCATTGGAGCAATAGTAACCTACTTCATGAATGCAATAGCCTCTTTGAAGACCTTTTCAATGGCATCAATGTCTTTGGGTGGAAGCCTTCTTAGAAAAATAGAATTTAATGAATCCATTATTCCAAAATAGATCTAGATGGTGGCCTCTTGTGGTACAATGTATGGAAACTCCATTCTTTGATACATCCTATAGAAGTGATGATTAAACTATGAAATAGTCTCATGATGTAGGATAGTTGGATCAATATAAATCTTGAATTGTTCAATAAATTTTATCTCAAAAGAGTTCCAATCCTTATTGATGCTGGTAGAAGATTGAGGTACTAATTGAATTTTGTTTCTCATAAAATGTAAAGAAAATGGATACCATATCCATATGTTGAATCTAGTTTCGATTACAAATTTCCTTGAAAATTTTAATATAATCTTCTACTATTCATGATTCTCTATAGATGAATTGTTAGAAAAAAATTTGAGGATTTTTCGGCAAGTCATGCAATGGACCAGTTAGATTCAAAGGTGAGCTTTGGGCATTGAAGAAAGACATGGTGCCATAATGATGGGAATGTGTGAAGTAGAATGTAGAGTAGATGATGATTATGGAATATGTAATGCAAATGGGTGGAGTTCTTAGTATCTCTTTATAACTGTGATGCTTGTGAAAGTGACTAAGTTCTAGGAACTTGTGTTTATTTTGGAAAAGCACACCTCTGAAGAAGCACACTTTTACAAAAAAACACACCTACGTACCTGTGCACTTGCTAAAAATTCATAGACTTAGTTTTTCTTTTTTGAGCTTCTAAAAATAATAGAATTTCCAAACAACAACTTAAAGTTTTTGAGCTAAATCATTTTTAGGCCCTCCTTCTAGTGCCACTTTTGTTGACCTATCATTTTGTACAATGCTTTAATGACAGGAATCCTTTCAAACTCCTCTCTTGAAAAGCTAATCTGGGATCAAGTCCAATGTTCTGGGTGATCTTGTGACCCATTAGAATTCACTTGGTTGAAGATAAATGTGTTTGTTCATAGGGAGGCATTTTTTGGTGAACCAATTTAGGTAAGATGTCCAATCTTGTTGTTTTCAAAATAACCACAAAAGAGTTTTTTTATAGTATTTTATGTTTTAAGATTAAATGGAACTTACCAATGCAACTATATGAATTCCTAATCTAACCAAGGGTTAGCAAAGAAAATAATGAAGATAAGGTAACAAGAAGTTTAAGAAAATGACTTGAAAAGTAAATTCCTAACATACATAAGCCATGAAAACAACACATCTATGAGTTAAGCCTTTGAATTAATTGGTAGGTAACCAATGAAAATAGGAGCAGTGCTTCATAAATTCCACTAATGCAATCATTGACGGGAATTTAGTAACTGTAGGATGTTTCACTTTTCATCAAATTAGAAGGCCATGGAAAGTGCACTCATGTGAGACAAAAAGCTATGTAGGAACAATAATGGTGATCTCTTCTCCAACTAAGTATGCTAGTTGAATTTGTAGAACTATAGAAAACACCATAATTAAAATATTGCACAATCAAAATAAAACAATAAAACTATTGGCTCAACTAAACTCCATGAACATACATTCACAAAATATAACACACTCAAGAAAGAATAACTACACTTGAAATGAGAGCACCAATAACATATATTATTGCATCAAAATAATGGCCAAGAATACATATTACATTCTTGAACTTATAAGAACTCTTCTCCTCAATTTATATTGAGAGTGAGAGATCTCTTTATACAAATATATGCTTCTAAACTAATAAAAAAAATCTATTTATGTATAAACTAACTCTCTTACTGGTGCTAAGTAGGATTCCACTCTTGTTTATATCACTTAATGGGTGCATGAGAAGTTAAGAAGAAGAATTCCATTAAATGATGTAAGAGTCTCTGGAGATGCCAAAAATATTAGCTCCATCTTCACTAGGTGCTTGTACTAGTTAAACATTCATTAGAATGCATTTTTGGTGCATGGAAAGCTCTAAATTTGGAACTGATAGTTAAATTTTAGTGCACCTCTAAAGAAGCACACCTTAGGAGAAGCACACCTTGCACACCTTGGGAGAAATTTGTGCAAGGTGCTTAATTCACCAAAATAATCAAATTTCTCAATTTTGAAAATGGTTTCTAGGTTTTTCTCAAATGGGGTTTTAGATCACTTTTGTGTACTTAATTTGATCCTTTTCATAGTTTGTACCCTTTTTATAGCCAAAAACTTTCATATACCTAAACTCCTACTTCTAAAATCCCAAGGCACCTGTGTTGAATTTAGTCATTAATAGTTGCATAAGAACCTATCCTAGTTCATGTATGCACTGTCTATATTTTTTATCTTCAATGTAAATTTCTTGATTTTTTTGGCTCTTTGACTGCTAAGTCCTTCCCGGTTAGAGACCAAGTGATCCAGATTATCTAAAATGATTAAATGTTTGAAATATTTTCATTCTTTTTTACAAGATTTTCTAGGTCTTTTTAACTGGCCTTTTCAAAGGTCTTGTACTCAAAATTTCAAGTTGGAACCTTCCTTAGTCCCTAAAACTAGGCAACCGAAGGCTCACTCTTTTAGGGATTGAAATTAGATTTTTAGTTCTTCTTTCCAAAGGTGTAAATGGTTTTGAATCCTAAGCTCTAGGTCAAAATTTATGACCCCAACAAGTTAAGGATGCCTTTTTACCTACACAAAGAAGGAAACATTAGTCTAGAAGGCTAAAAAATATAACCCAAAACAAACCCAAAATGCTAAAAAACCTAGCTTAGAATGCCAAAACATCTTAGAACACTAAACAAAAAATATCTTTTTTTGCCTCTAATAGAAAATTATTTGCCACACCTTGCACATCTTGAGGGTGTGCTAGGCATGCTAAATCCACTAAAAAAAACTAAAACAATAAAGGTGCGTACCTGCACACACTAACTATGCAAAAGGTGCTAGTTAGTTTAACTTCTTGAAAGGTGTGCATGTGCATACCTTGGATAGGTGCACACATTCACACCTTTCACTTAGGTGAATGTGTTACATTTTTAAAACTTTTTTTAAGCCTCATGAGAAAAGGAGTGCACCTAGCACACCTAGTAGGTGCACTAGGTGGGCACCTTCTAACCTTTTGTGTTTGGTGTTTGTGTGTGCATATTTTGAAGATAAATCACACCTCTAAGGATGTAGAGGTGTGCTCCTTGAAAATTGAAAGAAATACTAAGTGAGGAAGGAGGGGGTACCAAGACCATGTGCACCCTTTTGGGGTGAGTACCTGCACATCTCTAAGGGCCCGTTTGGTGAGCAAAATAGGAATACGTATTCTGGAATACATATTTCAGAACAGAACGTATTCTTGTTCTTCATTTGGTTTAGCCAATATTTGATGGGAATTCGCAGACCCAAAAATGTATGTTTTCTGAAATAAAATAAAATATAATAGGAATACGTATTCCAATACCACCTATTTGGATGGAATTGCAAAACCCCATTTTTGGGCCAAAAATGGAATACGTATTCCTATTTTACCTTGTATTCCAATCCCATTTTGGTGCATCCAAACAAGGAATTTGAAATTTTTGGAATACATATTCCTGAATATGTATTCCTATTCTGCTCACCAAATGGGTCCTAAAGGGAGATGGTAGCGTAGAAGCCCATCTAGCACATTTGTGCATCTAGGAAAAGTGCACATATGCACTAGGTGTGCTAGTGTGAACCTTTGCATTAAAACATCATTTTCCTCCAAGATTCCTCAATTTTGGCACATGATTTTTTTTAGGCAGAGGACTATGGCTTAACCTATACTCCTAGTAGAGTCCCAAAATGACCCAAGCCCTGGACTAGGGGTCTAGGAAATTTTTAAAAATTACTAGGAGGTCCCCATTTCTAGGAGAAATGGAGCTTGCATTATGAAATCACAACAAAAACCAAGAAGAAAAATGAGTCTTTAAAATAGGTTGCATTTATTGTTGGTAGTGCCTTTCATGTTATCAGAAAGAGAAGTTGCTCTAAAATTAAGAATCTAGCACGATGAGCATAACAACAACTTTAGTTAACACATCAACTACTAACAAAATATTGATTAGTAACATAAGTGGATATCTTAATGTGAGTCATAAAACTTTAGAAAGAGTCGTAAAGACAAGGGTTAACTTTGAATGTGATCCAACAAATAGTTTGTGGACTTCTAGTGTTAGACTCCCGAGATCAAATATGAAACTTACTAGTGAACTCAAAAGTTTGGTTGAATTTTTTTGGCATGATAATACAAGAGTATCACCTAATTCAAGAGATGTTCTTAAATTGAGAGTTGGCTCAAAAATGTGTAATCCACATCCTAAACACCTTTTGGACATGACTCAAACTAAATTGTTCAGCAATTTTTTAGATGATAAGGTGTTAACTATTACCATTAGTCAAAGATATTTTAGAAAGTATAAATCATGGTATGTAAGGATTAACAATGAAATAATCACATGTTGTAAAACTCATGTTCAATTTTGTTACCATTATGGCGTATTTCGATCTATACATGGTACCATGCATAATAAAGAAATGTTGCAGGAATGTGGTACAAAAATACCATGTCAAACTATAAAGGATTTCATATCAGGTTTGTTTCATAAGCCACCTAATGACCAATATTTTATTTTCAATGCATGTCTTTTTGGTACATGTGATATGTGTGGCAATCTTTCTTTGTTAGATGAATTTTGGCATGAAAATTCTTTGACTACTTTTAGAGAACAATTAGTTGATGTAATAGGATCCAAAACTATTGAATACCCATTGAAGGATGGGAAGATTGAAATAAGGTGTGATTTGGTTAGAGATAAAGTTAGTTTTCATGCATTTAGGGATGATTTTAAGACTATGATCATATTGGAAAATATGTTAAACACTCTTAATATGCTAGATGTATTGATGGACAATTTCACATATGTAAGAATACATTTATGATTGGTACTATACTTTTACTTTTTGATTTTGTAGAGAACTACACACTTGCACCACAAGATCAGGTACACACACAATATTACAATTCAATACAAGTAGTAATTTTTGTTCATATTGTTTCAAGGTCTTTTATGATAATTTAAGATAGAAAAATTCAAATGACACAACATTGGATATGGTTAGATAATTATATAGGAAAATTCAAGAATACTAGAATGTTCTATTGGTTGAGTAGGACACATAGGAAAACCAATATCCAACATGTGTGAAATTTTTTAAGGCTGGACATGGTAGAGAGTCCTTTGTAGAGAGTGATTAAAATTTAAGGAAAAAGTCAAATTCAAAAATGCACATGAGATTGTGAAATGGTTTAACAAATATTTATACATAGGATCAAGTCAGAACTCTACAATTAGACATTTCTTCTACCTAGTTGAAGAGAAGAATATCCTTTCAAGGTATGATTGTGAGACAATTAGAGGGTCAACTAAATGACATTCATTTAGGAGTTTGGATTCTAACACTTGGACTATATGGACTAGGGAGTTTTCTTGTTTTTGTCAGATTTGTCTTGTAGGTGAATGGGAAGAATGTGAGAATACAAAATGGGTTGTAGATTGGAAACAAAACTCATTAGCACCTGGTGACACACATTTTTAAGATGATATAGGAAATGAAGGCCTAGATGTGTCATTTGCATCAAAAGACTATGGTTGTATTTCAGACCTCATACAACCTAGCATGTACAATTTAATTAAAATTTTTCTGATCATGCCTCAATTTATATTATTTATTTATGTACATTTCATTAATACATTATTTATTTATGTCCATATGTGATTAAATTGTTTACATGTACTATATCTTATCTTGAAAAACATCTCACGTTGTTATTGCACCTAATGATAATGATGAACACACTAAGTATTGCCTAGAACCTAATAAAAAATTGATATATCATCAAGTAGATGATGATGGTATTGAATATCCAATTGGGTCTATCATTGCAGCTAGCACCTGGCTACGTACATACCTAACAAGCAGAAATGGTTTTCCAGGATTTGAAGACTACCAATCAGAAAATAATATTTTACACTATTCTCATTTTGTTGTGGAAATGAATATCAAATTAGAAAGATACAAAGGGAGACACACCAATAAGGTATTATGGACAATTTCAATGGATGATCATGAAACAAACATATATGCATTGCAAAAGGGAGTAGATGGTATAGTGGGATGACTACAAAATACACACATGGAAGTTTTTTCTTTATTGTGCTCTTTTTATATATGTACTTATATAATTTAAATGTATGTATGCATTATTAATAAAAAATTAGAGAACTTATATATACCTCTTATTCAGGTACCAAGTACAACTTATGATCCAACATCAACATCTTGTGCAATTACACATAGTGAGTACATACATTACACATATTTACATAATACATATAGCTCTTATTAATTTATGCTTTTATTAACATTTGAAATTATGTTTTTCTTTTAAAAATTTATTTTGTACAACCTCATTTGAAGAAATGTGTTGAACTGGTGCAATTTTTTATTTTGAAATCAAAACATGTAAAATAGGAGTTCACTTCCATTTATGTCCTTCACATTGTGTTACATATAGAAAAATTCACTTGTTTTAAATTTATATGAGTTTAGTTCTGTAAAATATAGGAGTTCATTTCTATTTGAAAGTTAAAGGTGTGCACTTGATATTAAATCATTTGTCAATTCAAGTAATGACCTTCTATATGTTTCCATTACATTTACATTAAACATGTTTAAATTAATGCTCTTATATTTAATTAAATTTATTAAAATTACAGTTCATATACCATATAATAACAAAATGTGTCATAACATGAATAAAATGTGTCACAATAAAGGAAATGGTTCATACTTACAATATGATAGCATAATCTATATTAGATACTCTAGCATGATAAAAAGTTGTAAAAATATATAACATGGTCTAACATGTCATAACATGATCTATGGAGTCAAAAATACATATAATATAGTTAACTATCCTAATAAAAAGTGTATCATAATAAACAATATGTGTCATAAAAAAAAATCTAAAGGTGACAAAAGACCTAATCTATCTAATTTTCAGTCCTATTTACTCCACATGAAGAGGACTCAAATGGATCATCCTATGTAACATGACGTGTCTCATCATGTGGGGCACCATGTGTCACATCTTGAGAAGACAATATGTACACACTTAATTGAAATGATTTTCAAAATCTAGGTTGCAAATAAATTAAAATATTTAGTACTTATTTAAAATAATACCACATGAGATAGGAGTCCCTCAATAACAGGAGGAGGTGCACTATCAAAGCTACCAAATGCGGTAGTGGTGAGGTCTTGTAATAGAATACATAAATTTTACAAAATTTGATAAAGATAATAATGAACTATGTATAAATCATAATACTAACCTAAAAGGATGACGTATGTACCTCCATTTTGCTTAGTCATGTAGTCCCAACAACACTCATGGAGACATAGTCCTAAAATCATGGATACATAAGCCTTATATATACATGAATTACAATGTACATAAATTAAAAAGTACATAATTTACAATACATTTTTTTAAAATAAAAACATATATATCATACCTGAGTAGTAGCCAGTATCACAGATGTGTCTAGATATATGCTACCACGATGATCATTGACACATCTAAAATGGTCAAAAGATGATATGGAAAAGTATAATCAATCTCTTGTTCATGAAACTAAAATACATAATATTATACATGAATCAAAGTTGAACATAAATTAATAGCAAAGGGTACATAAAAATAGTACAAATTATTTGTCTTCAAATGTTCATACCATAAGTATTTGAGGTTTTGCCTTAGTGGTCGATGGATCAAGACTTGTACAAGCATCATACTATGTAATAGATGAAAATCTCTACAAAATCAGATAAAAAGAATATATGAGCACATGTTATTAAATTCAAGTTCCAATGTACATTATTTACAATGTAATTTAAAGTGCATACCATATGAGGGATGCCAATAGCTCAAGGTCTCAAAAAAAGAGTATATTTTCTCCTAGGAGGAACAATATCATCCATCCTCTATTATTTGAAAATCAACACACATCAATATGGTTAATACAATTATGTATATCTATAGAAAGTGAATAATAATGTACTTTATAAATTATAATTAAATTTTAGCTATTGCTCTTGACTCTCTCCCTCTCCAAAAAGAAGGTCAACAAATGAATCAATATCAATCTCATCACCACCACCATAAGAAATATATGCCTCATCATCAAAATTAGTTCCCTTGACATCATGGCCATCCTGTGATGCATCGACATTGCTATAGGGCCTTTGCATATACCTTCATAACTGGTACAAACTTGTTGAAATAGATGAATATCTATCGTCTGCATCCATTAGTCTACTAAATTGACCAAAAGGGAACTTAATGAAGTAAGATAATATGAAATTTCTTGATGAAGGAGAGGTGCTAGGAAAACTAGTCTAGGAAGATGAACAAGAGGCTAAGGACATCTACACTTCCTTATATTATAATTAGCTTTTCCCCAGGCCTACCCTAAGGTATCCCTCCACCAACCCCCTAAAATGCTCTAATATCAAAATAATTAGGTGTGGTGGATGGTCAAATACCATAGTTTCTTAATAAAGTACATGGGCACCTTGTTGGTGTTTTGAAACTACTAAGCAACAAAATGCTCAATACCAAAAGGATATCACTCACACAATCTAAGGATTAGCCAATTCCTATTAACAATTATATGTGCAACTCATTTGGACCCAGCTTCAACAAAACCATGGGTGGTTTTCTACTCTTTAGGCTCTGCAAAACTAGGGTGGGTATACCCAGGGATGATTCAAGACTGCAAAACACTGTATAAGAATTATTTTAGTTTTATTTTGATTATCATCTCATATCCTCAAATACATGCATAATTCTTTGAAAATTTGATAAACACATCCCATATAACAGATCTGGCCAAAATTCTTCTATAGATCTACACGTGTTCTCAGCTATAGTGGCTAATTGAAGCTAAAACATTCCATGAAAATGAGTACAGACCAACTTTGAAGATCTTCAGAAAATAAAAGTAAAATTGATTATAATTCTACATTTGAAAACCATTTATGACATATTTCTCTTCTAGCTGAAATTAGTTTGAGAAGTGCCTAATCCATTGGGGTTTAGAGTCTATTACAAATCCATTGATCTAATTCATTGCCTTACAAAAAATATTATCAGCAATTCTTATCAGAATTCATCATTCAAAAATCCTTCCTACTACTATAGAAGCCTTATCAAATTCATCAAAGCTTTTACTTAATCCATTGAACTAATAGCAGTGGTGAATAGATATACAACCTAATTTGGTTGCATTCAATTTCACAAGCCTTTACTCATACAATATCAAGATAACCAAGTAACTAAAAGAAGATAAAATTTAGAAAGAACTGATATGGGGATAGCTCATAATTTGTATTCATTTTCTTTGAAAATTTTATACATTTGTAGTAAATTCAGAATGACCTTAGGAAGAAACATAGAGATCATTCTATATTCATGTATTCTCAGGAATTAACAAAGAAAATACATCATAAACTTGCTCCAAACATTGGACCGAAAACAAACTAAGTATATCACTTAAGCATTAGAAAATTAGACCATTCTCTAGCCTTGGAATCTCACTTATATAGTGTGAGATGCAACAAGCTTTAGGCTAAGAGAAATTGACAGGTATCCTTTACAAGAAATATTTACATACACCTATCACAAAATGACAAAATGAAAGTAATAGAAAGACTTATACATCAAACATTATTTTTGTGGGTCCATTTTTATTATTCCCTTTGGGAAGACAAAAACACTATGATCATATTCCTTTAGCATTCTAGTTCCTTGGGATAGGTGGCCATCAAATGTGACAGTGATGAGTCATCTCCTACTACCTAAGGATCCTCTTTGTCTTTATCATGAATGGAAGAGGTGGCTTCTACTTTTGTACCCTCTTCTTTATCATCATTCTCCACCTCATCATCTCCTTCTATCTATTCTGTAGAGATGAATTTATCTTTCCACTCATTATAAGCAGTGTCATCTGGCCAATCAAAATGTAGAACCTCCCTTTGTATAGTTATTAAAGAATTGGCAACTGTCTCTATATCAACCAATTCTTTTCCGATGGAGTTGTAGAATATTTGCACTTTAACCAACTCCTCATTTGTCATTGCCCATAACAAATGGCCCATTTCATTTATAACCTTATTTATTCTTTCATAAAAGAGTTCATCTAGCTCCCTCTTCCATTCTTCCTTTTTCTTTACTTTATCAATGGTCTTTAAAGCATAAGGAAATAAATCAAACTTCTCTGCAATATACTAGGAAAAACAAATAATTAATCTTTTTTTAACTTAATCTTGTTTTTCATCAAAACCTTGCAATTTATTAAGCAAATAAAAGATCTGTTCTATTTGATGACATGGTAGTTGAATGATGGATATACACATAATAGTGATATCTCTATTTCTTTCTATCCATTTTTGCATGAGGGGTCTAAATGTAGCTTCATTTTTCTTCAATTTATCCCTGATGGTTGCAATCCCTGATAAAAAATCAAAAAATGATGGCCACTCAATCTTATCTACTAAATACATTATGCCCTACCTTATTTTGTCCTCAAATTGATTATTTTCTTCGACATGCAACGCATACAATTTATTCTTCTCTTCCTCAAATTCCTCTACAGTGTAGAATGATGGCCTCTCTCGAGCGTCTGGTACTTCAAAAATTGGAGTGGACTTGAAAGGTTCAATAGGTGGCTTGGGAGGGTATATAATCCTGGGTCTGCTAGATTCTTCTACTTTTCTTTTCCCCAGTACCTTCTCCATTTGAGATATTTTGTTTTCCAATGACTGCATCTGCATACCCCTTTCCTCATATGCTTTCAAAAATTCTTCAAACATAGCATTGAGTTGGGCAAATATATCTTCTTCTTGGCTAGATAGAACACTACCAAAATTTAGCATTTCTAAGGCCATTCCTATTATTTACTTACTGCCTACCTCACCAGCCCTGAAAACTATCAATGCACCAGTATGCTGTGCAACAGAGATTTCTTGCATTTTGGTCTTGTCTCTTTCTTCAATTGACCAAATAACAAGGGCTTGGTGGTCATCACTAAACTTGACTCCCCTATGAGCCTATAATATATCTTCCTCAGTCTTAAATTGGACATCCTTTTGTTTCCTTATTGAATCAAAAACTATAGCATTCACTATATCCCATTCGGGAAAAATAAGGACTCCTGATTATCTAATTATTTTCCTTTTGGCCTTAGGGGTAAATTGAGCAAATCATTCAAAAATTTAGACTTTACCTCTTCTTTAATAAGAGAGTCTAATTTCTAGGTTGCTCTGCCTTTATCTTTTCACAAGTCTTCTAAAAAAAAATTATATTTAGCCTCCATAAAAATTGAGCAAGTGCCCTAGATTTCACAAAATTTTCATCATTAATAAATTTCTTAGAGGCTTGGGAAACTATTGGATCAATTTCCTTACCTTGGTAATTAGCCACAATTGAATCCAAGGAAGGTGTAGGTGGTTCTCGTGGCTCTCCAATCTCCAAATTTGTGGAGCTAACAATTACATCTCCCTCTCTACCAATTTGTCTAAGCTTCTCTCTTAGAGATGTTTCATCATCAATCCTAATTGGATATTGGCTTGGGGAATATTGCTCCACCTGGGAAGAAGACCCTTTCTCTAACTTTTTTCTTTTTGGAGCACTGGCTATAGGTGGGCTTTCTAGTCTTGGTCTCTATTGAGGGGGAGCCTATTGCACATTCTAGAACATTACATATCCTACCCTTTTCTACAAAGTGTACTAACTAGGAGACACTGTATTTCTACTATTTATTCTCTTCTGCACCTCTAAAGCCTTATCTAGATAAGCCTTGGCATATGCATCCTTCTTCTTATTCATGGCTTGTATTATCATAGCGAAATTGCTCATCAAATGCCTACATCTTGGCTCCCCAGTATTTCTTTTCTTTCAATGGATCAAAATGGAGGTCAAAAGAATTAATGAATTCTAGGGTTTTGCTAAATACTATTCATTTCTCCTTTCTCAACTCTTTTTCTTGCAAATTAAAAATATTTCTAATCACATCCTCTGGATAGTAGACTTGTTGCACCATGTGGAAAGCTTTTATTCTCTCTCTTAAGAGGTCATATAATCCTTCAGGATCAATAAACCTGGTGTTGGTCTCAATTTTTGCTTGATAAAATTCCTTTATCTAGGAATAGAAAATTTAGATTGTATCCATTAATGGTGAGTAGGGTTTCTAGCTAAGTCATCCTTTTGTTAAGCCTTTGAAATTTTTTGTGAAAACCCTATGTTTCATTCCATTCATAAAATTTTCAAGCATGAAATATTTGAAAAATCAATTTGAGAGAATATTCTATTTCCTTTTTATTTTTCATGCCCCCAAGTTACTTTTTCTCTTAGGTTCCTCACCGTCCAATCTAAATAAATCTATCATTGTCATTTCCTTGCTATAAGAACTTGAGCACATTTTATGTATAGTGAGGTAGTGAAGACTAGAAAGTTTATAAAATGGGATCGAAAAATGAAGATACGACAGTTGAAGATTTGTTTTCTAGCTGACTTTTTAGTCCCGTACACCTTACAAGTACTTTCAGAATAGGAAAAGGGACCTAGTAGAAACAGTCAAAAGTCGGTGCTAGAATGAGGGTCTTTCTAATTCCTCGCTACCTTGCTATCAGAAAAAAAAACATCTTATCATTAGTGTAGTAGCAAGGTGGCGTAAAATCTAAGACACGGTGGCCTCAAAAATTCTCGGTAACCATGGTTTTTCCAAGTGGCATGAAAAGCAATAACTACTATTGTCAGAAGTAGTTAGTAAAGAGCGATGGTAATTTGATGGGTCATTATATTTCATGGTGCTGAGTTTTATTAAAGTTTCTAGAGCTTGCTACCTTGCTATCAAAAAAATTTGACATCTTACCGTTAGCGAAGTAGCGAGGCACCGCAAAATCAATAGCTGGTGGGACCTCAAGTAATGTGGATGGTGACTAGGACTAAAGTAAGGTCTTGTTGGGTGCTAGCAGTGCAAAATTTCCTATGTCATCAATACCCCAGACCCACACCCCATTCATAAAGTGTATAAGAGATCCCAATCATCAGATCAAAGTGAAATCAATAATTCTCGCTACCTCACTATGGAAAGTTGCAAGTTGTTTTATCCATGCAACATAGCGAGTATGTGACCCACCATTCTTTAGGGTACTTGATGTAGTTTCTCCACCTTTGATTTAATCTCAAATCAATGGTCATCATTATCTCACCATGAAAAGTTGATCGGATGATACATATTGCAAGGTAGCAACAACTGGCCCACCACTATCTGTCCAAGCAGTACAGTAATATATCATCCACAAGATCAAGATCAAATAAATGGTTGTTACTACTTTGTTATGGCAAGGTGCTCATTCTTCATGTGTAGCGAAGTAGTGACATGTTGACATGTGTCCTTAGTTGCCAATGGGTCTAGACAGTAGTGCCATCAAGAAAGGAGCTATGTACGTGGGCAGTTTTCATTGGATCAACTAGCCAACTTGTCAAGTGCAATGCCAAGTTGTTTTTCTCCATATCCCATGATCGTAGGATTTTTAAAGATCGACGACACAGATTTAAATGTAGAAGGTGGTGCCACTCTATGTATTAATTAGACATGAAAGCTTCACATGTGAGGAAAAATAGAGTATAATACAGAAGATTTTATTAGTTTCACCTTACGCAAACAAAGATTTCAAGCTATTCTTGTGTAGAAGCAATTACTGAATAAAATTGTGCTAGAGTTTGGCAAGTTTGTGAAGTAGTTTGTTCGTGAAAAAATTGCAAGAATATAGAGGAAAACGAGGACAAAATTCAAGTGAGTAATCCTACTATAATCTCTATAGGTGTTTTAGTTCTGTAAAGCATAATAAAAAATGCCTCCAAAGAAGGGATTTTCAGGTCAAGTAAATTATTTGGATAGAAATGTACATGATGACTTGCTTGAGTTGTTGCCTGAGTCTACTATAGAGACAGTGCAAGTTAAAAAGTTGACCTCATTAAACTCTAGGTTGAGGATAGCTGATGGATTATATGATAAGGGTAATTAGGTCCAGGATGCTCAAACTTTGCAAATCATTTTAAATTTTTTCAAGAAATGGTTTTCAGAAAGGAAATTGTATGCCCCACATGCCAATATATGGAATTTCAACTTGGGAAGGCTAGTTGTTCCCAGTGTGTTTATAGATTGTGACCTCCTTGAGGCCATGGCAAAAAGTTATGATCAAGCCACTAGGGTAGTGAAAAGAGTAGATGGTGAAATTCTAATTGCATCAGTCCAGAAGAGATTAGGGAAGTTTACCTTTTGGGACCTCTCACTAGGTATCATGTGCCCATTGATTTGATAGATTTAGAAAAAGAATATATGTCAAAGAAGGATGTAGTAAGAAAAGGTACACTGAAGGCCCACATTGGTAGAATTGGAAACCTACCAACAATAAAATCATCCTCTAAAGAACCTTTCAAGAAAGCATGCTTCCATGCCAGGGCAGTAGAGATATACAGGACCTTGTGCAGAGTTTTTGGAGAGGGTGAAGAAGATTTTATCCCTATGGGCTTCATGTATATGATCACTCAAACTTCCTCATTTGGTGTGGAAATAATTTTTGATTTTTCTTCTTACCTGGCTGATGAGATTCATGGTGGATTGGTGGGGATTGCTAAGGGCAAGATGGAGAAGGTTTGGGGCCAATATTCCCTGTTGATGCACATGTTTCTATTTAAAGGGGCTACATACTTTGGTAAAGAAATGGTTCTGAATAGAGAACAAGAGGGGGAAGCACTACAAGTTCAATCAAGGAGTGTAGATATGACTGGGGAAGCAAAAAATGCTATTTTTGTTAGATTTGATAAGCAATTTGCCTCCAAACTGAGATGCCTCATATTGAGTAACAATCCTAGAATTCCTAAGGCACTAATGCACCTCATTAGGCCTATGGACAAACACCATAATCTTAAAGTTTCACATAATTGGGAAGATATTATCCCATATTTAGTTTCAATTGTTATCATAATTTAAGGATTCAAGGGAATGCCCGATGTACTACCTTACCAAGTGCCCTTAAAGGTAGGAGTAGCTGAATTTTTTTGGTAGTTGGGAGGAGTAGAAGAGGCCTTTTTCCACAGAAGGGGAATAGGATAAATTTTTCCCACTTACACAGTAGCCCACTAGTTTGTAATAACCAAGGAAGGTTGGGTCTTCCTCTACAAATTTTTGGAGTAGTATAAAATGGCAGTATCTCACTCTTGTTTTTGTGATGAAGAAGGTTTTTTTAATTTTTCCCTTAGGTATAGGATCAAGCTTCATCTAGTTGAGCATGAATTCTATTTCCTTGAAGATGTAATAAGGAATGAGTACTCTCTACAGGAGCAAGAAACAAAGAAAGAAATGGAGAGTTTATTCAAAAGTTTTGGATTTTATTAATTGTTTTAACAAAGATTAAAACCCTCTTAGTAATGTTGTAACTATTGCAAACAAAATAAATAAGCTTATGAGTACATTCCCCAAAACAATGGAGGTAATGAATGAGAAGAAGTAACATTTCATTGATTATTTTCTAGATAAAGCATGGGAAATAATGAGGAGATTGGGTTTCACTCCCAATAGAGGGTTAGGCACACTAGTTGTGCAAAGGAGGTCAGGATATACTATCATTTAGGATCAAAGGCCCATTGTGAGTAAGGGAAAGAAGATAGTTGAATCTACTAGTGTTGGTTTTGAAGAAAGGCCACGTGAACCTTCTCCTAAGAGAAGAAAGATAATAAGGGAAGAGGAATCATATGATGAAAGTTACTCACCTTCCCAAACCCCTATGACAATTGAGGAGGAGTAGCTCAATGATGAGAAAATTGAACAAATTGGATCACAAGGGGGAGTTTTTGTTACCTAGGCAGAGATTGATAAAGGGAACCCCCAAGAGCCTCCAGTGCCAAGTTTTGAGTTAACTATAGCAGACTTCAAGGGAAGGGAATTAGACCCTATTTTGGAATAAGCCAGTCAACAATTTTTGTTTGATGATAGTTTGGTAAAATCCAGGGCTTTCCATCAGTTTGCTTGGAGGGAAAACATGCACATTTTTTAGGAAAGATGTATAAATATGAAAGAAAAGCATCCAAAAGTGGATGAAGCCTCCATTCAAAATCAAATAAAGGAACAAATGATACAAGAGTTCTAGAATATAACCCTTGAAGAGAGGAGACAGATTGTAAAGGCTACAAACATTTTATTATTGCCCAATTGGGACATTGTTGATGCCTTGATTTTTTAATTATATGTCAAATAATTTTGGATTGCAAGATCTAGATAAAAAGGAGTTCTTGGAAATTGCATTCAGTAATGACCAAGCTACTCTTGTTATGTGGTCATCAAGAAGAGGATCTAGAGCTACTCCATCACAGCCCAATGATTCAGGATTAATAGGGAGTATCATTGTGAGGAGAGTTGTTGATACATGACATGTATAGGAAGCCCACATGAATGTGGATTATTCTCAATTTTCCTTCACTACAGTAGAAAGGGAAGAAAAGGAGATGACTTAGTTGTAGAGCAAGTATGAAATAGTGGTGGATGCTTACAATAAAGAGGTAAAAAAGAGAATTGACCTTGAGAACAAGCTATTGGGAAAATCCACTAGGCCAAGAATAACATACCCTCACCCCTAGTTGAACCCTTCAAATAAACCCCCTCATAGATATACCAGATACACCCCAAAGGCCACAGTACTACACTGTTGAAGGTTTTGAAGAAGAAAAAGGTAAACTATGGAGCTTACATGTAGAATTGGAGTCCAAATATGAAAATAAACTAAGAAAAGCTCTCACATATTTGGGGGACAAAGTTGAATGGCCACTAATTCATGATTAGTTGGCTAGGGTGATCAGTATCTAGGAGGATTTGAAAGCCAATGATGAGGCTCTAAAGCCTATTGTGAATAAATGGGTAAGGAGGGAGAAAGCAATGACATTTTTGTGTTTCTCTATCATAAGGGGTTCTTATGTTCAAATTGAAGAAACCTTTGACATTGTTTTTGATCTTGTTGATTTTCACAATAAAAGGATTCATTTATAGAGAATTATAATAGGCTATTTGAACAAGTACAAGAGCCAAAAATTCAGTTTGTTTCCTCATTCCCTAGATAAGAAAAATAATTTAAAAAACAAAGATGAATGGGCAAAGGAACTTGATGATTTATTTTGTTTAAGAATGAATCAAGTCATAAATGAAACAGGGAATGCATGGTAGGCTACCACAATAGAAGAAATGGTAAAGGCCCAAATATTCTTTGATTCTTTGAAAAAAGAATTTTCTGCTATAAATAATGAAGCTAAGTATGTGCTAAAAAGGTAGAGGGATATTTTTCTATTCAATTAGCTAGATGACACACTTTTTGACAAGTGGATGGTAGATTTAGTTCCTGGGGAATAGTTTGATGAAGATGAAACTAACAGTGATGAGGTGTTGGGTGAAGAGATCCAAATCATTGACACTATCACTACACAAGCCCAACTACAAGAAGAAGATAAGAATAATTAGTCACCTTCAGTTGTAGGCTTGGGACCATAGGATGCCGATACAACTTAAGAAAAGATAAAGGTAGAATTTTTTCCCACCATATAGGGTAAAGACAGTGAAAGTCCACAAGTGGAGATTAGTGTGCCATCATCAGAAAAAGCTTCATCATTGGCTAATTTGGTTGTTGCATACAAAGAGGGAAAAAAATAGTAGCCAACTTAGTAGTGTTAAAAGATGTGACAAAAGTTGACCCACCAAAAAAGATTGTTTTGATTTGGAGATCTTTTGTTACCCATATATTTTTCATTTTGTGATAGGTGTATGTAAATATTTCTTGTAAAGGACACCTGTCTTTTTCTCTTAAGCTTGAAGCTTGTTGCATCTCACACTATATAAGTGAGATTCCAAGACTAGAGAAAGGGTCTGAATTCTATTATTTCTAAGTGATATACTTAGTCTATTTTTGGTCCAATGTTTGGAGCAAGTTTATGATGTATTTTCTCTATTAATTCCTAAGAATACATGAATAATAGAATGATCCCTATGTTTTTTCGTAGGGTCATTCTGAGGTTACTATAAATTTATACAATTTTCAAAGAAAATGAATACAAATTATGAGTTGTCCACATATCGGTTCTTTCTAAATTTTGTCTCCTTTTGATTACTTAGTTATCTTGATATTGTATGAGTGAAGGCTTATGTAATTGAATCCAATCCAATTAGGTTGTATATCTATTCATCATTGCTATTAGTTCAATGGATTAAGTAAAAGCTTTGATGAATTTGATAAGGTTGCTATAGTAGTGGAAAGGATTTTTGAATGATGAATTTTCATAAGAATTACTCATAACATTTGTTGTAAGGCAAAAAATTAGATCTAAGGATTTGTAGTAGACTCTAAACCCTAATGGATTAGGCACTCATCAAATTGATTCAGCTAGAAGAGAAATGTGTCATAAATGGTTTTCAAATACAAAATTATAATCAATTTTACTTTTATTTCTTGAAGATTTTCAAAGTTGGCCTATACTTGTTTGCATGGAATGTTTTAGCTTCAATTAGCCATTGTTGCTGAGAATTCGTGTAGATCTATAGAAAATTTTTGGATAGATCTATTATATGGGATATATTTATCAAAATGTCAAGAATTATGCATGTATTTGAGGATGTGAGATGAGAATCAAAATGAAACTGAAATAATTCTCATACAAGTGTTTCCCAGTCTTGAATCACCCTAGGTATGCCCACCCTAGTTTTGTAGAGCCAAAAGAGCAGAAAACCACCCTTGGTTTTGTTGAAGTTGGGTCCAAATGGTTTGCACATATAATTGTTAATAGGAATTGGCTAGTCCTTAGATTGTATAAGTGATGTCATTTTGGTATTGAGCATTTTGTTGCCTAGTAGTTTTTGAAAACACCAACAAAATGGTGACTCTACTGGGGAGTTGTCCAACACATCTATGAAAGTACTATAGTTTCTTTGCTTCTATTGTGTATGTGTGTGTCAGGTTATCTAAGTTTTACACATGGTTATAAGGGAATATTTTAGTGACAAACCTTTAGAATTTAAAGAGAGAATAGTCTAAGTAACACAGTGACACACTGACATGTCCAACCTATCCAAGTGTCTTATCTACCAAGAAAGAGTTGCAATTTTATGATCTCAGTGATTGGTCTATCTGTATCAAATATTTCTATTTCTATTTGTGTGTTGTTTCCTTCAAGTCAGGAATAATTGTCATTGTTTATTTTCCCAAGAATAGGGTGGTGACTCGGTCAAGGTTTTGAAGCTAGTGCTTGTTTTAACAAAAGGTGAATATGGCTGACAAGAGAAAGAACACAAGAGCTTACATGAGAGCCAATCCTAATGTAATAATGTATATTGATTTACCCCAAGGTGGTAGGAAGAAACAAAATAAGAAAAGGACTGATCCAAATCCCACCTGGAAACCCAGAGGTAGTGTATCTATCAATTCCTAGTATCAACCAGTATTAGGGAGAGAGTCCTCTTCACTTAGTTCTAAATCCTAAACTACAAGACTCTTAGGAGGCATTTTCAGTACCCCATTACCAGATGAGAGAGTTTTTCTAGACAAAGATGTGTCCACAGTAGGAATTTCTTCATCAAGGCCAGATCTAATAGCAAATATGAACCATAGGCTAGGATTTAGGAGTTCATTTGATGATCCTTTTAATCCAAAATTAGCTCCTTACATGGAGCCCAATCTTATAGATCTAGATGATCCTGCTAAATCAGAGGCTGCTTCTACAGACCCTAAAGAAGTGCAATTTGAGATAGGAGTTTTGAAGAAATGGATTACTGAAGAAGAAGCTAAATGCATTCATCTTGAAAAGGAGGAGCAAGCCACCTTGGATGCCATAATAGAAATGGATACAATACTAAGAAGGATGGCTACCTTGAAGGAGTAGAATAAAAGTTAGAATAAAATACCACAACTCTCCATACTGATGTATTTGGAGATGTAGACAATTTGAGAGCTAAAGTTCAAGAACAAGAAAAATGCCTAAATCAAAGGCAAGAACCACTTGTTGCTCAAGTCCAAGCCTATAAACTTGTTCAAGTGGACCCTATGGAACCCACTACAAAAGCTTCAAATAAAGGGAAAGGCAAAGCTATAGGAATCCAAATAAATAAACCTCAAGTTCTACCAAGAAAACCCATACAACCCTCCATGTCAAAATTAGATCGAGATCTGGAGAAGGCTAGAAAGGAGAAGGAATATCTTGCAAAAGAACTTGAGAAGGTGAAAAATGAAGCTTAAGCTGCAAAAACTAGGAGAAAAATCCAGTTCCTTAAAAAACTAATTTTTCTTTAGCCTCATGGCCAAATTTATCCATTCCAGCTCCAACTTCTATAACTCCTGCACTGGCTAGTGGTCCATTAATCTCAACTCAGGGAATATCCCAATCTACCCTTGCCTCATCATCCAGCATTAGCACCCAAGTCCGCTTTGTCCAACATCAACAAACTCAAAATGTAGTTCCTCTAAACTAAGCTAGTATAGCAAGTACCTCAAATGTTCCTGGTTTTTGAAAGAAACATGTATACCTGGAAAAGTATAGACAAATATCATTTGTTGGTATCTCTGGTTCTCCACATGCCACATCCCATATCATTTTATTTAAGAGATAAAGTGGTCAAGTTTTCTGGGAATAATGTAGTTACTGGTGAAGAAAATTTGAAAATTTTTATTGATATGTTGACTGATTATGAAGTTGAACATGAAGATATGGTAATGAAATTGTTTATGCATTCACTAATTAAGGATGCAAGGGATTAGTTTAGGAGGCTACCTGATGACAGTATCACCTCATGGAGTGACTTGGAGAAATTATTTAAGGAGAAATATGGAGACAACACTAATGCAAGATTCATGTTGAATGAATTCAATAACATCAAGAAAACCTGAATGAGTCCACATTTGACTTCAATGTAAGATTCTAGAAAGTTATGTACAGACTATTTCAAGTTATGAGGTTAAATGAGGATGTCTATCTCATAACATATTTCAATGCTTTTGATAGAAAAATGGCTTATCAATTGAGGGATACGGATCCCAAAACTTTAAGGGATTCCTATAAAGTTGTAGTAAATATAGAAAATAATAGGAAGGCATTTGGCAAACTGGGTAGGAGGGATGATCCAAATCTTTTTAATCCCAAGAATAATAACAAAAGGGAGGGTGATAAGACTCCTATAGGGAAAAAGCTAGAAGAACCTACAATAGGCCAAGTGTTGGAATTGCTGAAGAAGATGAATCCCACTAATTTCAATAAGCCAAATTTGTTGAGAAAATCCTTGTGAATAATAGAAATTTCAATAGACAACCTAGAATGCAAAATTACCCTTACACCACCCAGTGGAAAGATGGTAAGCCAGTCCACAACTAGACACAAAATGTGAAGGATAAGGGTACCTCAAACCCCCTACAAAGGAACATCATAAATATGAATGATGATCTACCATGGTGCATTATATGTCAATCACCTCATTCTTCTAATTATTATGTTGTTACTCAGTCATTTGCCCAAGATCAAGGTGTACAAATTGAAGAAGAAAGTGAAGAGAAAAGCCATGATGATATAAGTTGCAATATGATGAGCATGTGTGATGACTTTATAGATTCTAATTCTAAGGAACATGAAAATGATATTACCAATCAGAGAATTGCTTATCATTTACATCATCAGCAAGTGCTTTCAGATGATGAAGGTTATGATGTAGATAAGGTATGTGTTACATCTTTTGATGTAGGTCACACAAGCTTAAGAATGTCCTCTGAAGAGGAGATTGATAGAATTATAGTAGAATTGATTTCCCAAGTCCATAATAACTACAATTTGAGAAATAGAATAGTAAATAATGATACAGGAAAGCCATCCAATGTATTCATCAAAGACATTACCCATAAGATGAATGATGAAAGTAAAAAGATCAATATAGATGTGCCTAAGATCAAATTAAACAAGGTTAAGAAGTGGGAACCAAAAAAGAAGGTTCAATTTCAAAAAAATGAAACAACAAAACCAGTTGTGCAAGGAAAGAAGTTAGGACTTGATACTATCAAGCAAATAGTGGTGCCTGCTATTCAAAAGACTTCAACTCTAGGTATTCTTGTAAAATTCACTATTGTTGAACCTATTGATATGATATACATGTTGTCTCAAATAACTATAAAAGTACCTTTTTCTGAACTTCTTAGAATTGAAGAACATAAAAGTAAGTCTTTATCATGGTTGGGAGGGATAGGAAACAATAATACTATTGTAGAACAAACTATTATCCCACAAACCCCATTAGTAGTAGAGGATAGTGGTATCATATCCCAGATTCCCCAAATTTTTTTAGATGATTCCTCAGTGGCCTTTATAGAAGATATTGACCCATTTTTCGTATTCTGATCATAAAAGGCAAGACTCTAAAAAATTGCATGATGGACTCAAGAGCTTCTAACACCATAATGACTTTGAAATTAATGGAAGCCTTAGGGTTGAAAGTGGACAACAAGCAGAGTAGATGCAGAGGAATGGATGCAAGGGAAGTCCTAGTCATAGGCACCATAAATGCTTTACCATTCAAATTAGCTGCATATCCTAAAGTAGAGTTAACCATGTCACTTCTTGTAGTGGATATACCTCCATGCTATGGGATGTTGCTTTCTCAAAAATGGAGTACTATTATGGGGGGTAGTCTGCAATGTGACTTAACCTATGCTACTTTCCACATTGGGGATAAAGTTGTCAAAGTAAATAGAGAACCAAGGGCTAGTCACATTTTAGGGGAAGAAATTGAAAAAGATGCCACTTGCTTCTTAGATACTGGTGTAAATGCCTTCAGAGCTGAATTGATCATTCAAGAAGTTGAGAATCTACCTGCTATAATTGAACATGAAGTTGAATGTTGCACGAAGTCACCAATATTATGGACAATTTTTTTCGATGGGGCAAGTTCAAAAGAAGGTTTAGGGGTAGTGGTAGTTTATGTTTCCCTTGAGAAAAATACTTTCAAATACTCATTCACTTTAAAGTTTTCTTGCACAAATAATATAGAAGAGTATGAAGCCTTGTTGCTAGGATTGAAAGTTTCTACACATCATGGAATCAAGAAATTGCATGTCATAGGTGATTCTAAACTAGTTATCTCCCAGATAAAAGGAACCTATGCATCCAAGAACATGAGGTTAAAGCAGTATAGAAATGTTGTTTGGGACTAGATAGAATCTATTGATGCATTTGGTATCTCATGGAGAGATAGGACTCAAAATAAAATGTCCTATTTATTAGCAAATGTAGCAATCAAACCTAAGGAGATATCATTTGCAGGAATCTCTCAAATTGAGGTACAAAATACACCTTCTATACTTGATAACATTGAAAATTGGCAAGTCTTTGAAGATGACAAAGACATTATAAATTTTTTGTTAAATGAAGACAAGTACCATGGTTAGGAAATGGATTGCAATGATTTAATTGAAACCATAGATGGTAAGGAAACCATTTTTGGCCAAGAGATTATGTAGTTGAAAACCAACAAGATGCCTAAGGGGTTAGTGGTTTTGGAAAGTATTTTTGATAACTAGGATAGAGTCAAACTAGGAGTTAAGGACCCTAAGCCTCAAGAATTAGAAGAGATAAACCTTGGTACTGATGAGGCTCCAAAAAAGGCTTATATTAACAAAAATTTGCCTACTAAAATCAGAAAACCATTAATTGACTTGCTTAGGAAGTATAGACATGTTTTTGCATGGTCATATGATGACCTTAAGGCTTATAGGGAAGATTTTTTCCAACATGTCATACCACTAAAGGATAATGTAAAACCTTTCAGATGGAAACAAAGACTAGTAAACCCTACCCTAGCTCCCAAACTGCAAGAAGAGTTGATGAAACTAATAAGGGATGGGGGGATAATCAAACCAATTAGACATTCCACCTGGGTTTCAAATTTGGTACTTGTCAAAAATAAAAATCAAGACATAAGATTATGTGTGGATTTTAGGAATTTGAACATTGCATCCTTGAAGGACAATTATGGATTACCAAATATGGAAGCCATGTTGTAGCAAGTAACTAGTTCTAAATTAATGTCCATGATGGATGGTTTCTCTAGGTACAATCATGTTCTGGTAAAAGAGAATGAACAATTTAAGATAGCCTTCACAACCCCATGCAGAACATATGTATATGTAAGGATTCCATTTGGCTTGATTAATGTAGGAGCTACTTTCCAAAGAGCTATGTATGTGGCATTTCATGATTATATTGACAAATTTATGGTTGTATACCAGGATGATCTTACATCATATTCTAAGAAGGTTGAGGATCACTATAGGAATTTGGAGAATTTTTTTATTAAAGCTCTGGAATATGGAGTATCCTTGAACCCAAAGAAATGTACATTTGGGGTGACAGAAGGCATATTACTAGGACATATAGTGTCTAAAGATGGGGTGAAAATAGATCCTGAGGGAGTAATAGTTATTGATAAAGTCCCCAAGACAAATAATGTAAAAGTAATTCAATCCTTCTTTGGCCAAGTTAATTTTTGTAGAAGGTTTGTTACAAATTTTGCTGAAATTAGCAAACCTATCTCAAAGATGCTCAAGAAGGGAGCTAATATAGATTGGAATGGTGAGCCTTCACAAGCATTCCAAGATATTAAAACTACAATAAAAAATGCTCCAGTACTAAGAACTCTAGATTACACAAAGCTTATGCATATTTTTTCTTTTGCATCCTTTCACACTATAGCCATAGTCTTGTTGCAGAAAAATGAAGAAGGATATGAACAACCCATTGCCTTTTTTAGTAAGTCACTGCAGCCTACTGAATTGAAATATGAGATAAATGAAAAATAGGCATATGCTCTAGTAAAGGATATAAAGGCTTTTAGATGCTACCTAGTAGGTGCTATTTTTATTGCCTTTGTACTAGTGCAGCTGTGAAGGACATATTTTCTCAACAGGAAGTATTAGGAAGAAGGTGTAGATGGACCTACATGATCTAAGAATTTAATATTAAAATATAGATAACTAAGTTGGTAAGAGGTCAAGGCTTGGCTAAACTCATGGCTAAATCTAATTTGGATGCCAATCAGATAAATGTGGTAGTTGATGACCTCATATCTGACTTATGTCACATGGATCATTGTGATTGGTACACTAATGTCATATATTACCTGCAACACATGGTAGCTCCTCCCCATTTTCTTGAAAATGAAAAGAGGAGTACTAAATTACAAGCCATCAGATACATAATTGTCCAAGGTAGTTTGTGGTGGAGAAATTTTTAGAGAGTGTTGTTGAAGTGTATTGATCAAGAAAAGGCAAAAGAAGTCTTAAATGAAATGCATTCTAGAGTGTGTGGAGGACACTATATGGCCAAGACTACTACACATAAAGTCATGGGAGCTAGATTTTGGTGGCCCTCTCTTTTCAAGGATGCTCAAATTATGATTAGGAAATGTGACCCTTGTCAAAGGTTTGTTGGAAAACTGAAGTTCTTAGGTAACACCCCATTGAAGCCAATGGAGGTCGAAGCACCCTTTCAACAATGGGGTATGGATTTCATAGGAGAGATTTCCCCCAAGTCTAGCACTGGCTATTCTTGGATTCTAGTGGCTACTGACTACTTTACAAAGTGGGTAGAGGCTATCCCCACAAGAAATGCAACAAGTAAAGTTGTCAATAATTTCCCACTGAATAATATTATTCCTAGATTTGGTTGTCCTTAGAAAATTGTAATAGACAATGCAATGTGCTTCAAGTCTGAAGAACACATCAAATTTTGTGATAAATATGGAATAACAAGATCATCATCTTCTCCTTATCATCCACAAGGAAATGGACAAGCTGAATCCACAAATAAGAGCTTGTTAAAGGTTATTAAGAGAACCTTGGATGATAACAAGAAAGCATTGGATTCCAAGTTATAGTTAGCAATATGGGCTAATAGGGTAACTGTGAAGAAAGCCATTGGTGTAGCTCTATTTGATATGGTGTATGGAATTCAAGCAAGAATTCCCTAGAACAACCTGGTAGGTTTGTATAACTACATTTAAATATATGATGAAGATTTCCTTGATGATATGCAAGAAAGATTGGATGAACTTTTTGGGCTAACTAAGACCAGGAAAGAAGCATCAATCAAAAACCAAAAGTTGCAACTACAGGTTAAAGCACTCTATGATAAGAAGATAGTGAGCAAGAAATTTGAAAGTGGAGATTTGGAACTTATGTGGAATGTTAGGATAGAAGATAAAGGAAAACATGGAAAATTTGATCCTATCTAGTTAGGCCCTTATCTAATTGAAAATACTTGGGGTGAGGATTCTTATGTACTCAAAGATCTATCAAAAAATATTCTTGAACTGCCAGTTCATGGATAGTTCTTGAAGAGGTATTTTTCATGAAAAATACTTATTTTATCCATGAACAATAGTCTAGGTCTCCTTGTACATTTTATGTAATCTTTTTCTTTTCTATACAGTCCCTGTATATTCTTCTATTTTGCATTCTTGCTCTCTCTAAGTTGTCATTTTAAAGCTCAAGTGTGTGGTCTGCTTCTCCCAAAAATTCTAAATCCTCATTTGAATCCAAAGGATTCAATGTCCCTAGACAGAGCCACTGTTGGTTTGAATTTTCACATGATGAAATTCCTTTGTTTAGGAATTAAAAATTTAGATTGTATCCATTAATGATGAGTAGGGTTTCTAGCTAAGTCATCCTTTTGTTAAGCCTTTGAAATTTTTTGTGAAAACCCTACATTTCATTCCATTCATAAAATTTTGACGAATGAAATATTTGAAAAATCAATTTGAGAGAATATTTTTTTTCCTTTTTATTTTCCGCACCCGAGAGTTACTTTTTCTCTCAGGTTCCTCATCGTCCCATCTGAATAAATCTACCATTGTCGTTTACTCGCTATAAGAACTTGAGTACTTTTTATGTATAGCGAGGTAGCAAGTGCCAGAAAGTTTATAAAATGGGACCAAAAAATGAAGATATGGTAGTCAGATATTTTTTTCTAGCCAACTTTTTAATCACATACACCTTGCAAGTACTATCAAAATAGGAAAAGGGACCCAATAGAAATAGTCAGAATTCAGCACTGGAATGAGGGTCTTTTCGATGCCTCACTACCTCGCTATAAAATTAAAAAAAAATCTTGTCATTAGTGAAGTACTGAGGTGCTATAACATCAAAGACACAATGGCCTAAAAAATTCTTGTTAACCATGGTTTGTCTAGGTGGCATGACAAGCAATAACTAGTATTGTCAGAAGTAGTTATTAAAGAGTGATGGTGATTTGATGGGTCATTATATTTCACAGTGCCAAGTTTTATTAAAGTTGTCAGAACTTGCTACCTCACTATAAAAAAAATTTGATATCTTTCCATTACCAAAGTAGCGAGGTGCCATGAAATCAATAGCTGGTGGGACCTCAAGTAACATGGATGGCACTGACTAGGACTAAAGTAAGGTCTTGTTGGATGCTAGTAGTATAGAATTTCCTATGTCATCAATACCCTAGACCCACACCCCATTCATAAAGTGTACAAGAGATCATAATTATTAGATCAAAGTGAAATCAATAGATCTTTCTACCTTGCTATGAAAAGTTGCAAGTTGTTTAATCCATGCGACATAGTGAGTATGGAACCCACCATTCTTTAGCGTACTTGATGTAGTTTCTCCACCTTTGATTTAATCTTAGATCAATGGCCATTACTGTCTAACCATGAAAAGTTACTCAGACAATACATATAGCGAGGTAGAAACAATAGGCCCACCACTATCTATCCAAGCAATACAGTAATATATCATCCACAAGATCAAGATCAAATCGATGGCTATCATTGCTTTGCTATGGCAAGGTGCTCATTCTTTATGTATAGTGAAGTAGTGACCTATTGACACATGTCCTCAATCTCTAGTGGGTCCAAACATAAGTGCCATCAAGGAAGGAGCTATGTGCTTGCGAAGTTTTCTTTGGATTGACTACCCAACTTTTTAAGTTCAACGCCAAGTTATTTTTCTCCATATCCCATGATAGTAGGATTTTTAAATATCGACAACATAGATTTAAATGTAGAAGGTGGTGCCACTCTTTGTATTAATTAGACATGAAAGCTTCATATGTGAGGAAAAATAGAGTATAATATAGAAGATTTTATCAATTTAACCTTACGTGAACAAAAATTTCAAGCTATTCCTGAGCAGAAGCAATTACTGAAGAAAATCGTTCTAGAGTTTGGAAAGTTTGTCAAGCAGTTTGTTCACAAAAAAATTGTAGGAATACAGAGGAAAATGAGGACATAATTCAATTAAGTAATCCTATTGTAATCTCTATAGGTGTTTCAGTTCTGTAAAGCATAATAAAAAATGCCTCTGAAGAAGGGATTTTCAGGTCAACTAAATTATTTCGATAGAAATGTACATGATGACTTGCTTGAGTTGTTGCTTGAGTCTACTATAGAGACAGTGCAAGTTAAAAAGTTGACCTCATTAAACCCTAGCTTGAGGATAGCTGATGGATTATATGATAAGGGTAATTGGGTCTAGGATGCTCAAACTTTGCAAATTGATTTAAATTTCTTTAAGAAATGGTTTGCAAAAAGGAAATTGTTTGCCCCACATGCCAATATATAGAATTTTGACCTCGGAAAGCTAGTTGTTCCCAGTGTATTTATGGATTATTAACTCCTTGAGGCCATGGCAAAAAGTTATGATCAAGCCACTAGGATAGTGAGAAGAGTAGATGGTGAAATTTTAATCACCATCAGTCTAGAAGAGATTAGGGAAGTTTTCCATTTGGGACCTCTCACTAGGTATCATGTGCCCATTGATTTGATAGATTTAGAAAAAGAATATATGTCAAAGAGGGATGTAGTTAGACAAGGTGCCCTAAAGGCCCACACTAGCAGAATTGGAAACCTACCAGCAATAACATCATCCTCTAAAGAACCTTTCAAGAAAGCATGCTTCCATACCAGGGCAGTAGAGATATACAAGACCCTATGTAGAGTTTTTGGAGAGGGTGAGGAATATTTTATCCTTGTGAGCTTCATGTATATGATCGCTCAAATCTATTCATTTGGTGTGGAAATAATTTTTTATTTTTCTTCTTACCTAGCTAATGAGATTCACAGTGGATTGGTGGGGATTTCTAAGGGCAAGGTGGAGAAGGTTTGGGGCCAATATTCCATATTGATGCACATGTTTCTATTTAAGGGGGCTACATACTTTGGTAAAGAAATGGTTCTGAATAGAGAAGAAGAGGGGGAAGCACTGCCAGTTCAATTAAGGAGTGCAAATATGACTAGGGAAGCAGAAAATGCTAGTTTTGTTAGATTTGATAGGCACTTTGCCTCCAAACTAAGATGCCTCATATTGAGTGACAATCGGAAAATTCCTAAGGCACTAATGCACCCAATTAGGAGTATGGACAAACCCCATAATCTGAAAGTTTCACATAATTGGGGAGATATTATCCCATATTCAGTTTCAACTATTATCAGAATTTATGGATTCAAGAGAACACCCCATGTACTACCTTACCAAGTGCCCTTAATGGTAGGAGTAGCTAAATTTTTGTGGCAGTTGGGAGAAGTAGAAGAGGCCTTTTTGCCCAAAAGGGGAACAAGATCAATTTTTCCCACTTGCACAGTAGCCCACTAGTTTGTAATAACCAAGGAAGGGTGGGTCTTCCTCTACAAATTTTTGGAGCAGTATAAAATGGCAGTATCTCACTCTCATTTTTGTGATGCACAAGGTTTATTTAATTTGGCCCTTAGCCATAGGATCAAGCTTCATCCAGTTGAGCATGAATTCTATTTCCCTGAAGATGTAATAAAGAATGAGTACTCTCTGTAGGAGCAAGAAACAAAGGAAGAAAAATGGAGAATTTATTCAAAAGTTTTAGATTTTATTAATTATTTTAACAAAGATTATAGCCCTCTTAGCAATGTTATAACTATTGCAAATAGAATAAATAAGATTATGAGTACATTCCCCAAAATAATGGAGGCAATGAATGAGAAGAAGCAACATTTCATTGATTCTTTTCTAGATAAAGCCAGTGAAATAATGAGGAGATTGGGTTTCACTCCCAATATAGGGGTAGGCACACTAGTTGTGCAAAGGAGGTCAGGATATACTACCATTCAAGATCAAAGGCCCATTGTGAATAAGGGAAAGTAGATAGTTGAATTTACTAGTGTTTCTTTTGAAGAAAGGCCACCTAAACCTTCTCCTAAAAGAAGAAAGATAATAAGGGAAGAGGAATCACATGATGAAAGTTACCCACCTTCCCAAACCTCTATGAGAATTGAGGAGCAGCTCACTGATGAGCACATTGAACAAATTGGATCACAAGGGGGAGTTTTTGTTACCCAGGAAGAAATTGATGAAGGGAACCCCCAAGAGCCTCTTGTGCCAAGTTTTGAGTTAACTATAGAAAACTTTAGGGGAAGGGAATTAGACCCTATTTTAGAACAATCCAGTCAAAAATTTTGGTTTGATGACAATTTTGTAAAATCTTGGGCTTTCCATCAGTTTGCTTGGAGGGCAGACATGCACATTTTTGAGGAAAGATCTAAAAATATGAAATTGGAGCATCCAAAAGTGGATGAAGCCTCCATTCAGAATCAAATAAAGGAACAAATGATACAAGAGTTCCATAATATAACTTTTGAAGAAGGAAGACAGATGGTAAAGGCTACAAACATTTTATTATTGCCCAGTTGGGACATTACTAATGCCTTGATTTTTTAATTCTGTGTCAAATAATTTGGGATTACAAGATCCAAATAAAAAGGAGTTCTTGGGAACTGTATTCAGTAATGACCAAGCTGCTTTTGTTATGTGGTCATTAAGAAGAGAATCCAGGGCTACTCCAACATAGCCTAATGATTCAATATTAATAGGGAGTATCATTGTGAGGAGATTTGTTGATACCTCACATGCACAGGCAGCCCACATGAATGTGGATTATTCTGAATTTGCCTTGGCTACTACAGAAAGGGAAGAAAAGGAGATGACTAAGTTGCAGAGAAAGTATGAAATAGTGGTGGATGCCTCCAATAAAGAGGTAAAAAAGAGAATTGAGCTTGAGAAAAAGCTATTTGGAAAATCCACTAGGCCAAGAATAACATACCCTATCCCCCCAGTTGAACCATTCAAATCCAACTCCCTCATAGAAATACCAGATACACCCCAAAGGTAATAGTACTACACTGATAAGGATTTTGAAGAAGAAAGAGGTAAACTGTGGGCCTTACATGTAGAATTGGAGTCCAAATATGAAGATAAACTAAGAAAAGCTCTCACATATTTGGGGGATAAAGTTGAATGGCCACTAGTTCATGATCAGTTGGCCAGGGTGATTAGTATCTAGGAGGATTTGAAAGCCAATGATGAGGTTCTAAAGCCTATTGTGAATAATTGGGTAAGGAGGGAGAAAGCAATGACATTTTTGTGTTTCTCTATCATAAGGGGTTCTTATGATCAAATTGAAAAAACCTTTGACATTTTTTCTGATCTTGCTGATTTTGACAATAAAAGAATTCATTTATAGAGAATAATAATAGGCTACTTGAACAAGTACAAGAGCTAGAAATTTAGTTTGTTTCCTCATGCCTTAGATAAGAAAAATAATTTAATGAACAAAGATGAATGGGCAAAGGAAGTTGACAATTTATTCTGTTTAAGAATGAATCAAGTCATAAATGAAATAGGGCATGCATGGTGGGCTACCACAATAGAAGAAATGGTAAAGGCCCAAATATTCTTTGATTCTTTAAAACAATAATTTGTTGCCTTTAATAATGAAGCTGATTATGTGCTAAAAAGGTAGAGGGATATTTTGCTATTCAATTGGCCAGATGACACACTTTTTGAGAAGTGGATGGCAGAAATAGTTCCTGGGGAACAATTTGATGAAGATAAAATTGACAATGATGAGGTGCAGCGTGAAGGGATCCAAATCATTGACATCATCACTACACAAGCCCAACTAGAAGAAGAAGACAAGAATAATAAGTCACCTTCAGTTGTAGGCCCTAGCCCATAAGATGCTGATACAACCAAAGAAAAAATAAAGGTAGAAGTTACTCCCACCATACAGGGTAAAGACAATGAAAGCCCACAAGTGGAGATTAGTGTACCATCATCAGAACAAGCTTCATTGTTGGCTAATTTGGCTGTTGCATACAACGAGGGATCAGAAGAGTAGCCAACTCATTAGTCTTAAAAGATGTGACAGAAGATGACCCACCAAAAAAGAATGTTTTGATTTCGACATCCTCTGTTACCCACATTTTTGTCATTTTGTGATAGGTGTATATAAATATTTCTTGTAAAGGACACCTATCTTTTTCTCTTAAGATTGAAGCTTGTTGCATCTCACACTATATAAGTGAGATTCAAGGGTTAGACAAAGGGTTTGAATTCTATTGTTTCTGAGTGATATACTTAGTCTATTTTTGGTCCAATGTTTGGAGCAAGTTTATGATGTATTTCCTCTCTTAATTCCTAAGAATACATGAATAATAGAATGATCTCTGTGTTCCTTCCTAAGGTCATTCTAAGTTTACTATAAATGTGTAAAATTTTCAAAGAAAATGAATACAAATTATGAGCTATCCCCATATCAATTCTTTCTGAATTTTGTCTCCTTTTGATTACTTGGTTATCTTGATATTGAATGTGTAAAGGTTTGTGCAATTGAATGCAATCTAGTTAGGTTGTATATATGTTCATCATTGCTATTAGTTCAATGGATTAAGTAAAATATTTGATGAATTTGATAAGGTTGTTGTATTAGTGGAAAGGATTTTTGAATGATGAATTCTGATAAGAATTGCTGATAACTTTTGTTTTATGGCAAAAAAATAGATCTAAGGATTTGTAGTAGACTTTGAACCCCAATGGATTACGCACTAGTCAAATTGATTTAGTTGGAAGAGAAATGTGTCATAAATGGTTTTCAAATATAGAATTATAATCAATTTTACTTTTATTTCCTGAAGATTTTCAAAGTTGGCCTATACTTGTTTGCATGGAATGTTTTAGCTTCAGTTAGCCATTGTTGCTAAGAATTTGTGCCGATCTATAGAAGATTTTTGTCCAAATCTATTATATGGGATGTATTTATCAAAATGTCAAGAATTAAGCATGTATTTGAGGATGTGAGATGAGAATCAAAATGAAACTAAAATAATTCTTATACAAGTGTTTCCCAGTCTTGAATCATCCCTGGGTATATGCACCCTAGTTTTGCAAAGCCAAAAGAGCAAAAAACCACTCTTGGTTTTGTTGAAGTTGGATCCAAATGGTTTGCACATATAATTGTTAATTGGAATTGGTTAGTCCTTAGATTGTATGAGTGATGTCATTTTGGCATTGAGCATTTTGTTTCCTAGTAGTTTTTCAAAACATTAACACCTAGCATGAGATTATGCCATGTTATATCTATCTAAGAACAAATTCAAATGCTTCCACCCTTTCCCTACAAAGAAAAAATCATGTGCCATAGTAACAATTCCAAAAAAGTGCCTTTCTTAGGAAACTCCCTCTCATCTATAGTGCCTATTTGCCATAATAGCTCAGCTATTCCTATCTTTAGAGGCACATGAAATGGCAACACATGAGGCTTTCCCAAGAAGCCATATACTCTTATTACTGTTGAAACATTATAAGGAACTATAGCCCCTCAATTATGACTAACTAGTAGCCCTTTTGCATGGTCCTTGGGTCTGACCAATTCTAATAGTGCTTGTGGAATTCTAGGGTTTTCTCCTCTCAAAAGAAATCTAATATTTGATGCAAAATATCTATCAAACCTCACATAACTAGCATCTACGGCTTCTGAGGTCATATCCACACTCCACAACTATACTGGATTCCTCTCTCCATTTCTAGTTGTTTCTAGCTCCATACCCTTAGAGAGGAAGGCAAGTCCCTTACACAAACATACATACATGAGCAATGAATACCAACAAAAAGGTTTATCCACTTTTCCCCTTGCTATTCCCACCAAACCATTATGAATCTCCTTTGGAAGGAAGGTAGCAAAATCTAGAATGATGCTCATCCCAAATTCAAGAGTTTGAGCCATTATGAGGACAATTGAGCCGAGGATCTGCTCGGCTTCATCCATTCCAAAAATTTTACAAAGAGAAATATATAACGCTTGAGCCCTAGGGTTAAAATGTCTTTTTAGTAATGGTTCAGGTGTGCTAGCAGTAATCACAGACAATGTTCTAACTTTAGTAGCATGCTCTTGCAATGGCCCTGTCCTCAATTATATTCTTTGTGCATCATATCTTACTTGCAAATCATCCATATCAATGGTTTCATGTACAATGTGGTTAGGGTTAAGGTCAAAAACATCACTAAACAACTTAAGGCAAACCCTAAAAAGATTCACTCTAGAATGATTTTTCACCCAACCCATAATAGTATCATATTTCTTAGCTAGGTCAGTCAATAGATCACTATCAAAGAAAACTATAGGGACTATTAATTTTCCAATGTCAAATTCCTAGACATTGCTCATGGGGGTATCTAAATTCCTTTTTGAAAACCATTTTTTGAACAATTGCAAACCTCTCATAGATACCCTGGCATGTCTTACCTAGTATAATAGAAACCCTCAGCAACAACTACCCTAGGGTTCTTAGGAATGAGTTCCCTTCCTTTAGTTATTTCATTTACTAATAAGGAAAATTGTTTTAGGAAGTCATCATGCGCAACCCTCTTTAAGTAATCAGTTTGTCCAGAAAACTCCTTCCATGGATTCATCTTTAAAAATTTTTAAACTCTTATCAAAATAAATTTTGGATTTCTTATGGTTACAAGTTACTTACCCACTAAAATTTCCCTTCTTTCTCTACAATTTTCTCTACAATTTTGCTAAAGCTGTTGTGAAATTTCATGCCCTTGCTCTAGAAATTCTTTTGTTTTGAGAAAATCTGTAACTTTGTGATTCAGTAATGGTGAATTTTTATGTTATACCCATGCATTAAGGTCACACAAAGGAACTCTAAATCATATTAACTCCTATAGCCATTACCTCCAAATTGCAACCAAGTTTGAATCCTATCTATAGATTTTCATAAGATTGGATGACTCTGATTTAAAAGGCAACAAGCTTTATGGCTTTAAAAACAAGGCTACATTTTTCAATACTGATTTATTGCATTTCTTTAATTTATTTCACCTTAGAATTGTGAGGAAGCATTGCTCGTTGATCAAGACAAGATCAACGATCAGATCAATTCATATTTGAACAAGGTCTAGTTAGCTATACTGACCAATAGAAAGCCTTTATATGAGTCTGTGCCTTCTGACAACTTCCATGCCAGCGGGTCCCATATCTTCTTTTGAGCGAGTAGGTTCTTGATGTCATGATTTCCATGTGTCAAGCTAGCACATTCCTACTTTCCTTATTGATCAAGCATTTCCTTATTGTAGGATTGCACCAACCGTTGATTTTTGAAAGATCAATGGTGACAGTGATTATACCCTACAGAGCTTCTAAGTTAAGAATTTAGACATCATCATGGACATGTTTCTACATGGCACATACCTATTTTACTTAAACTTCATTCAAGTTCTTAATGCGAGAAAGTGCCCCTCATTGATCAAGACAGGATAAATGGTGTGAAACAATTCTACATTTTATGCTCACATCATCCACTTGGGCCAATGAAATGACTACTTTCAATCTATGTGCTTTGACTCACCTGACTATTGTATTAATTTCTAAAAATTTCTACACCCACATCATAAGTATTTCCACCTAGGCACATGTGTCATATAGCATAGCATGTCTTAGCTTTTTCCCTTAATCCTTGGCCCCACTATGACATGCGGCACAAAGGCACATTCTCGCATTCTTTAAAATTAAAGCACTTCCATATTGTGGGCAAGCGACAGCCCTTAATTCTTGCTAAATCAACGATCATAAGATTTGGATTGAAAAGTATTAATATTATTGAATAACCAACCAATGGCATCGCAAAAAATTCAAAACATGCACGAGGAACAATGACAACTCTGTAAAAGGTCTGATTGATTTTGACAGCAAAACTTTTGTGGTGCACTGAGGTTTGAACGTCAATAGGGGTTACATGTAGAAAAGGTGCTTGCTCACAATATTTAAAAACCTTGTAGCTCCATATTGTGGGCAAGCCTCAACCCGCGATCTCAAAAGGATCTATGATGCTTGAAAGAAAATTCAATCAAGACAAGCTTTATAAGTTTTATCAAAAGATTAAAAAGGTCATTCTTACTTAAATAAACCTTTAAGATAGAAATCTCCTGCAAAACCTTATTTAAAATGATACTTTCTAAAGTTTTCAAAGGCTGGGGCCGAACAAGGCAAGGCACAAGGTTATTTGGTGAATTTTTTGCCTAGGGTTTATTGACCAAATTTCAAATTACTTGGAGTGCACATTTAGGGTTTTTCATTGCTGAATACAATAAAACAAGGGTGGTGAAAAACTAGGCCAACAAACCTCATGATTTGCATGTGGTGGATGGTCAAATACCATTCACCACCACTCCCAAAAGTGTTGTGATATACAAGGATGTGTGCACCATTTAATAGATATGTGAGGCTTCTTCTCTCTTATCTCAAGACCTATCTCAAGGTTTACAAAAAAACTTTTAAAATGTCTTTTAAAAAAAAAAAATTCAACTAATGAACTTGTCTATAAGCTTTAAATAATAGCTACAATAGTTATATAAAATTTTGTAGAAATTTCTATTTAAAATATATGAGTTATATTTCTAAATATTTATTCCAAGGAAGAGTGGAAATAATTTCACTTTCAGAATTATGGAAAATGGAGGACATTTTGAAGAGAGAAATATTTATAGTAATATCATTTTTTTTATACCTATAGTTGTGGATAATGTTTATGTTGAAGGTATTTTATTATCTGAAATGAATAATTAGATATTTGAGAACAACATATTTATAATATCAATCAATATTTTACAATTTCAATTGTATTGAATTTATTTTACACACACACACACACACACACACACACATTTGGATCAATAAGAGGTTGAAGCCAAGATTAATTGTTATGCATTATTATTAATTATTATTTTATTAAGCATGGCTAGATTCGAACCCAAGACCTCTTCAATAAGAGGCTCACAATTTACTGTTGTGTTGTAGGCTCTTGCCTTTTATTAATTAATATTTATATCAAATATATTAGATTTTAAATTTTAATTAATTTGTATTTATAATAAAGGATTTAAATTTTTGATTTTCATGTAGTAGATATTTATATCAAAATTAGATTTAAATTTGAATTTGAATTAATTATATTTTTTGTGATATCACTTTTTTACAATATAAATATCAAATTTATATTTTATTTTAGATAGTAATAAAATATTTATAAAGATATATTTTTGAATTGTAATACATAAGGTAAATGCTACTTATTGAAAATCAAAAATAGAATTTAAGAGAGTCTAGGTTTATTACATAATTCTAGGGCTAAGGTTGTGTTAAGGATTTGGTTATGATTGTTTAGGATTAGGATTTTAGTTAATATTAGGATTAGATTTGGGCTTAGGAATAGAGTTACATGAATATGTTTTATAGTTAAAATTATGGTTTTAAGGTAAGGGAGCACATTATACTTAGTTTTATGTTTAGGGTTTAGATTTTTATTATAGTTATGTTTAGGTTGAGGTTAGACTTAGGAATATAGCTAGTTTTATGGTTGAAGATACAAATTTTAATAGGGTTAGGCTTAGGTAAATGTATTAGGTCTATGTCATGATTAGTATTAAGATTTTGTACCTTTTTGACCATTATGATATAATATTTGTGATAGTGTTTGATAAGGTTAAGGTGTATGGTAATAAAGTATGATTAGATCTTCCTAATTTTAGAGATTTTCTTTTTATCTATTAGTTGTACAAATGTACACAAAAGAAAACACTATTTTTTTCCTCTAATTGACCTTCACCAATGTTTGTTTCTAGGTGACCTTCAATATCTGTTCAACATACCTATTGCACCCTAAGGTATGATTGCTAGTCTTATTTCATATTAAATTAATTGTACCTTTGAGTAAAACTTTCATGTTAGATATTTAGTATATATTTAAGCTAAAAAGGAAATTTTCATTGTTATGTTACAAGTAAAATAGAGACAATAAAATCAACTTGTGACATTAACAAAACCTTAAAAAAATAAACAAATGGATATATATTGTCTTAGCAAGTCTTAGGGGCCTATTCGAGGTGATAGAGGAAATTTTCAAGTTTAATATATTGAATTCTATGAAACAAGTTGTTGTTTTGATATACATATATACATGTACATATCTCTATATCATTTAATATACAGGTAAATTACTTTCATCTATTATTCGATATATCATTTAGAATTTATTTTAGTACATAAATATTGATTATTTAAATTTATTTAAAAATTAAAATGAATGCTAACTTAATTTTTTCATATAATGTTATTAATTCATACACATGTGAACATATGTGAATAATTGAGAGAGTGCAACAGTTACCAATTTATAAATTTAATACATCTACATAAAATATTAAACTTACATTCAATTCAAACATACATACATCACCTTAAACTGCAAGATTAGGGTTACATGGTTAAGTTTTAGAAATAACATTTTAGGGTATGAGTTCATAAAACTTGGTTATTTTTAGTGTAACGATATGGATATGGGAAGCTAACATCATGGTTTACATTTATGTAACTTAGAATTTAGTGTTTATATGGTAGGGTTACGAATATAAGGTTTGAAACTTGACTTATTATCTAGAGTTAGGCATTTAAGACTTAGAGTTAGATGTAGGATTGAAGTAAGGGTTTCAGATTATGTGCATTTAATAGGGTTTAGTTAGGATGTGCATAAATTAAGGTCAGTGTTACTATGACTCTGGTTAAAATTGATTACATGGTTAGCATTCAAATTAGGATAAAAACTAAATTCTAGGGATTATAGTTACCTAAGATCTGAATTATATAGATGAATTAGGGATAAAAATAGGGTAATAAGTCAATATATTAGAGTTAGAAAAATATTTCATAAATATGTATTTAACTGTAAAACTTGTAGATTCAAGTATAGGGTTTATACAAATCTTAACCAAAAATTTTGGTTAATGTTTAATATGTACAAAAAACTAATTTACAATTACTATTTACTTGAAATAAATCTAAATCATCAATGTAAATACATGTTTAAACAATCTAAACATCTAATGGATCTATCTAATCATCCACCACTTTAACATTAATTATGTGTCAAATAAATTAAATACATCGAAACATCTAAAATAATAATTTTTAAATGAACATCTACAAAACAAAAATTTAAATATACATCTAACTATAAAAAAAAGATGACATTTTAGTTTGCAAAGATTTTAAATTAACAATAATCTAAATATAAAATAATTAACAATGGAAATCTAGAATTTTACATATACAAAACTATTAAGTGTGAAAAAAGCAATAAATCGATGGAATTATAAAGAAAAAAACTAAAAACAATGAGATAAAATTATATTAGACAAATTAAAATACCTAGAAGACTGAAAAAAATAGTTGGGGGTGAATAGAAAGTAAAAAATTGGCTCCCATTTCCATGGACAAATCAGGCTTCCATTCAACAATGAGTAGTGAAAGTGAAAATGACAAAAAAAAACCCCACAAAAAATGGGTTTTATGTTTTTTATGAATTGGGCACCCAATCTATATTCAAAATTTAAGTGCCCAATTTTTGAATATGGATCAAGCACCCAAACCATAACAAGTACCATGTTCTAAAAAATTGAGTACCCATTTCTGGTTAAGTTTTAGAAATAACATTTTAGGGTATGAGTTCATAAAACTTGGTTAGGTTTACTATTATAGTATGGATATGGGTAGCTAACATCATGGTTTACATTTGCATTTAGAATTTACTATCTATATGGTAGGGTTAGGAATATAATGTTTGAAATTTAACTTATTATCTAGAGCTAGGCATTTAGGGCTTAGAGTTAGATGTAGGATTGAAGTAAGGGTTTTAGATTATGTGCATTATGTAGGGTTCAGTTAGGATGTACATAAATTAAGTTTTACTATGACTCTAGTTAATATTGGATTACTTTATTACTATAGTAGTGAAGATTTGTGGGTGTCATCCCCACCTCAGTTTTACCTTCTCATTGAAGGGTTTTTGGGTAATCATATTTGGTGTTATATGTGTATGATTTCTTATGTGTTTACATTATTTAGCTGTATATGCTTTACATGTTATTTCAGTTTACTCATTAGATACATGAGATGGATGTGTGGTAAAAAATTTTATGGGTCCAAGTTTAAACTACTGATTCACCACCTCCAGAAGTTTACCTTTCCTATTGTAATTCCACCAATTGGTATCAGAGCTTTGTTTTTTGAAAGAGAAGCTTTGTAAATTTGAGGAAAGATCTTGAAATGGAAGTCTACAAGTTGAAATAGACTATTTAGGATCATGTAATTGAAATAAAACTCAATCTACATCAACTAGATGGAGTAAGAGAAGAACTAAAGAAATCTTTGCAGAGAAGGAATGAAATTACTATTGTAGAAAATGACACACAATACAAAGAGATAGACACTACTAATCTATTTATAGATGGATAATCAAATGAATTTGATGTAGTAGTTGTAGACCTAATGGAAAAGAATAGAGCCCAAGTTGAGGAAATCATAAATCTCAAGTTAGAGCAAGAATCACAAGCTATACTGTTATGTTAGGTGATTGGACAAAAGAAGAAAGTCATAGAAGAAAAAGCCATGATTGAAGAAGATAAAATAATTTTGGCCAATAGACTAGAAGAGAAATTATTAGAACTAACCAAGATTTCCAACATGTAATTGGATACTCTAAGTCAAATGATGAATGCCAACTATGAATTGAATGTCAAGGACATTGAGATAATTAAATTGAAGTTACAAAATTAAAAATTGAAGAGTGACCTAAAGAGAGAAAAGGAATTTTCTAAAAGCTTCAACAATAAAAATGAAGTCATCAAATACTTTGATCAACTATTGAGATCCCCTAGATCTAATAAAGATACATCTAGATTGGGCTACACAAGCACTAAAGTAGGAGGGTCATTCAAAAGTGTAGAAGAAAGGGAAAAAAAAGGTAAGAACTCCAAACCTACTTGTCATAATTGTGGTAAGAAAGGACATACTACTAATGTGTGCAAGAGAAAGACTATAAACTAGAATGTCAAGCCTAAGAGCATGGTTCACTACCATAAGTGCAACATGCAAGGTCATCAGGCACATGAATGCATAACCAAAACTATACATACACAAAGATTTGAAGGATATTGTTACAACTATGAGAAGTATGGACATAGATATTTTGAATGTAGATCCAAGCCCATGTGGTCATCAAATAGGCAAGAAAAGGTAAGGAACAATCGCAACTCTTATAACTAGGATTATAATACAAGATATATCTATCATTATTTTCAAGAATATGGACAATTTCTTGAGAATTGTATTAGGACACACTTTAGAGGGAACTACCAAAGGTGGTTCAATCAAATGACATGTTTTGACTATTTGAAGACTGGTCACATCAATAGGTATTGTCCAACTAGGTCAAGGGCACCAATTTGTGAATTTGATAAAGGCAAAGGCAAGGAAGATGTTAAAGACATTAGAGATGAGATGAATAAGACATGGAAAAAGAAAGATGATTGCAACACATCAAATGGAGAAGGGATTAATTCACCCAATGCACCAGTGATCACACCTCATCAACAAGGCAATCAAGAGGCATGTGGGACTAATACTTAAAGGTTATATCATACATCAATTTAAAAATGACTTATCACTAAAAGGATTACATTAGCATGAATAAAGATGCAAGATGTTGTTAGAAATCCAAAATGAATCTTTATGTTTTTCATTTTGTTGTTGAACATGAAATATTTCCTATGTATGCTGAGTGAAATGTTAGTTGATGTCAAGATTGTAGTAATTATTGAGTGATTGAAATGTTAATGGATGCTGAGTGAGCCTAAAACTGGTTGGTGCCAAGCTTATAGCTATGTAAGCACTTAACATTAATTGTAGGGTTGTCAAAGGGTATTTGATCAATTTTAGTTCATTTGTCCTCATTTCAAATTTGAGAGAGAGAAAGTAGAGTAGAAGGTGATCTGGAAACCCATTCCAAGTAGTTGTAGAAGATTTCAGTAGTGATTCTACACCAATTTGTTATATTTCATAAGGTATTTATCAAGATCTGAGCTATCTAGTTTAAATTTCATAAATGATAGTTTCACATTATGGTATCTAGTTTGAAGAATGTAGAGGGGAAGGAAGTTTTGAATGTTCATTTAATGAGTAATAAGGTCAAGAAACCCATTTTCAAAGCTATTCCTGATATTTCTTATAAGCAAGACCCTTATGGTGTATTATTGATGATTCCATAGAATATGATAATGGTGCAAGATGTAAGAAAATGCTACAACTATAAGATAGGAAGCATTGGTGATATGGAGATTACAAAAGCATACAAAAAACTCTATGAAAATGGTTTTTTGAAGGAAGAATTCAAAATCATTGAGAGGAAGCGATTAACAAATCCCTAGATTTTTTGAATGTATTCAAGACAGAGTGGATTAGGATAGTGCTTAGCCAAATTCATGATGGTTTATTATGGCTGGACAATGGACCTATCAAAATTACCAAGAGAATAATCAATATGGTTATTGGTTACCCAATCCTAGATCAATCTAAGACACTAAGAAATGATTCTAAGGAAGTGATTGAGAAAAATACTAGAGCTATCTACAACAAGAGAGACATGACAATTGATACAATTACTAATCCTCTGATAAACTTTTTTGTAAGGGTGATTTTACACAAGTTTTACCAATCTATAGATTGAGAAATGTGCCTTGTATAGCTATGGATGTGGGATATATAATTGTAAAGGTAGATCACACATGATCTAGTAGAGCTATAATTGAAACAATTGATGGAGAACCTTGAGGCAATCAGAAAGACAAAGAGACCACCATGTAAATTTAGTTCTATATTGATTTGTATATTCTTTTATGTGCCAAAAAAATTTCCCTCATTTAGAACTATGGGATGGAAAACCAATAGACCAATAGCAGTACAAATTGGTGAGTACATTGAGCAATAAGGAGGGAATTTTGAATCTTTGATGACAAATTATTTTGAAGACTTCAAGAAGTCAATGAAGGAAAGATTGAGAATATTGGTATCCTTAGTTGAGAAACACTATGATGATGTATGTTTTCTTGTGGATGCTGGTTATTCATTTGTATAAGATACTACACCAAGGGTGAGATGGTTGAGACCCTTAGGTTATGAAATAAATGTTGATGAGGCCTTTGCAGCTATAAAATATTTATTGGTAGAAGAGGTAGATAAAACTGCAAAGGTATTTTGAAATTATGAGATGGTAAAGTCCAAAATTACCATGGAATTGAAGATTGCCTTTGCCATGAATAAAAATGAGAAGATAGAAAAGAAACTAAAAGCTAAGTTTGGAGATGGTATTGAGGAGAAGGAGGAGGAGGAGGAGGAGGAGGAAGAAGAAGAAGAAGAAGAAGAAGAAGAAGAAGAAGAAGAAGAAGAAGAAGAAAAGGAAGAAGAAACCCAAGCACAAGCACCACTTACATTGAATCTGGGTATGCAAGAAGACCAGGAAGAGAAGGAGACTAAAGGTTCCAAGGGAGAAGAAGCTATGGAAGAACCTACTCCTACCAAGAAAAAGAAGAGGAAGGCTAAGGCTCAACCAATGTCTAAAGCTAAGAAGCTAGCTAAGCCAAGTCAACCCAAGCCTACTACACCTATTACAAGAGCTAGTAGATGTGCAATAGCCCAAAAGGCCAAGGAAAAGAAAAAAAAAGTAGAACAAGGAGGTCAAGAGAAGAAGACACCAAGAAGGAAGTATGTGGTACAAGTTGAGTCTGATGAAGAAAAAAAAATAGATTTCACTAGCCAATTTAAGTTTGCGAGTCATAATCCTCTTTCAGATCTTAAAAATTTATATGAAAATGTTAAGAATAGTGTAGACCTATCAAAATTTACACATGAAAATTCTGATAATTTGGGTAAACTAGAGAAAAATAAAGCGGAGGAGTCCATATATGCCATGATGGAAAAATTCAAGACAACTTTGCTAGCGATTGCCAACTCAATGCCAAAGGTCTATATGATAGAGCTGAGCAGAAATGGTACTATTGTCTAGACTTGGAGAAAAAAATTAGAGAAACATCTCTAGCCCAAGTGATGCTTGAACTAAATAAGGAAAAAATTGCTAAGGCTATAAGGAAATATGTAGTTCGGTTCACACCTAAATATAAATCCTTTAGCATCTTACAAAAAAATATTGATGATGTTGTTAAGGAGTTCACACAAATGTGGAAGCTCACTTATGAGTTGACTATAGTTAAGGAAGAAGAAAAAGCACCCATTGAAGTAAAAGATGATGAAGAAGATGATGAAAAAGATGAAACTATTGGAGGAGGAACACAAATGCAAGTAGATGACAAGGTAAAAATTGAGCCAAAGCAACCAAAAGAATAGAGTGTGCAAGACACACAATTGTGGAGTGTCAGTCCTCCACATGTAACAAGTTAGACTACTAAAATAATAATTTTGATGGATGTTTCCAATCTATTATCTCAGAACATCAATCCCCTTTTTGAAGATGATTTTAGGAAGATATTAGATTAGTCTATAGTGTAGGCCAAACTTTTTGATAATCCTATTTTGGTCAGTGTGGATGAGCTGCAAAATTTAGTGACTAATGTAGCAAGGGAAAAGGTGAATCCAAAAGAACCACCTTCTATCATCCCTCTAGTCATTAATGTACAACCTTTGGCCTAAATTCTAGAAGATACATCTAACAAGGTTAATACAATTGCAAATATTGATAATGTAGAGAAGAGCACAGTGGAAACACAAGTTGCTACTATAGAAATAGGTCAGATAGACTTATCTATACCTATAGCACAAGGACAAGGTGCAAGTCAATTCATTATGGAAAAATAGGGTAAGCCCGAAGAGAGTGAGATGACACCACAACTGAAGGAGAAAACTACCATCCAAGCCCTAGTAACCTTACTAGTATCTAGCACTCCATCAAGTCATACTCTTTAGAAGCCAAGAATAGATGTTACACCACTACAAATCTTAGTGCCAAGATCAATTTCATCAAAAGCTAAAGAAGTAATTCAATATGGAGATGTGAGCCTTGATGAAGAGATCATTTTCTTCAAGTATGATTATGACACCATGACTATAGATCAAATGGGCACATTGCAGAAAGCCCTAGCAAGGAAAAATCATCAAGAAATTCTTAGAAGGGAGCATAGGCAAAAGAAGGCACTACAAGACATTAAAGAAATCTTTTTAGATGCATTGAGTTCTCCAACTCTATATGAGATCAAGCTACTAAAGGAGCAACTAATAGATATAGTGGAGAAGGTTAGTAATGAAGACCTAGATACAAATGCTAAATTATTAGAATGGTTAGAAAGGAAGTTTGAAAAACAAAGTGAATGAGAAAATATTAGGTGATATAGAACTAACACAATTTGCATTGGTAACTAAGGTTGAGGATGTGAAGAAGCTACTTGAGAAAATATTCTTGTTTTACACTAAATTGTGCAATCCCTCACTCTTCACCCAAGACACCATAAGTCACATTGTAAGTCTAGAGAGCCAAATTACTACATCAAATGCAAAACTACCAATTAATCTAGCTTATAGTGAGAAGCATTGTAGGACATTGTTTCAAAAATAGAGCCAGTTAGCTATATTGATAGTAGATGAGGCCAACATAAGGGCCAAACTAACTAGCATCCAAGCAACTCTCACCACCCATATGAAAATTTTGAACAAGAAGTTAGGCTATGCTAAAACCTTAATGAAGAATGACCCAAATATTTCTACCTTAGATGGTCTATTCCACCTTGCTATCAAGCTAGCAATCCAATTCAAGTCATTGGATGTAGCATGTGAGAACTAGAATGTAGCTCTTAAGATGATATCGGATGTCCATAAATATTTTCTTGAAAAACAAAAAATAAGTGTATAGCCCATTGACATAAGTGTCAAAAAGGGGGAGACATCTATTTGGGGGAGAAATAGAACAAAGGGGAGAATGAAAAAAGAGAATAGGGGAGATATTATTTTTGGGAGTAATAAAGAATAAGAATTTTTGTGAGATATAAGGAGAGTAAGAAATAATAGGAACAAAGAAAATCTAAAATAAGCTAAGAGAGAGCAAGCATCAAAACATATCAAAAGTATTAGATGAAAGAGTATCAACAAAACAAAGCATGAAGTCAAATTTTATCAATAGAGACATATTTACTCAGTGAGAGCACAAAGTTTATGATATAGAATAGACATATCAACTTAGACAAAGTTTTCAAATTTTGAGGCATCTAAGTGATTAAATTTTTTTGACATTTTGAAGTTTTGTATATAAGCCAAGTTAAGATATGTTATGCTTGTGAGATCAAGGATATGAATGTATACTCAAGTGTTTCTAACACTCATGTCAAAGGGGGAAACTGTTGATCTCAAATTAGTTTTGACAAGTGAATGTCAACATACTTAAGTTAGTTACTTAGTTCATGCCAAACTAGTGGTACATGCCAAGCATGACATATATATTAGACCACATTGAGTCATAGTGAGTGTCAAGCCACTCATGTACTGAGTCACTCAAGTGTCAAGTAGATGGTATATGCCAAGTGGCACAAGAGCCAAGTAAATAGTGGATGTCAAGAAATACAGATGTTGAGTCATAGTAGAGAGATTAGTGTATGTTGAGCATTAGAGATTTCAATTGCTGAGTAAGATAGTTTTGACATAGTTGTTTGTAAAGACACAAACAACTATGTAAACCATTTTTGAGCCAACTTAGGATTAAATTTTGATATTTTTGAGATAAGGATGAATTTGTAGTTGGATTCCCTATGTAATTACTTGTAGCCAATCAGAAAATGGGAAGGATTAAGTGGCAATATGGATGAATCTCAACTTGTATATTCATACCTGACCCTAAGTCACTAAGTCTTCTTAAGGAGGACAAAACCTAAACCCTTTAGAGAGAGAATGAGTGAGTATGTAAGGAATTGGAGGAGTGAAGAGAAGTTTTCATGCACAAGTAGAGCATTCATGGTGGCTTAGAAGTTATGAAATAAAATAACATTGTAGAATTAGTTAGAGCAGAACAAAGGAAAGGAAAAAGATACAAAAAAGAGACATCTAATCAAGAAGGATCAAGAAGACATTATTTAGAGGTAATATGTTATCAAACAAGTGCTAATCACATGATCAAAGTTGAGACATTCTAACAGGTGATTTCAGTCAAAATCTTTTAATAGAGTAGTCCTAACAGGTTGTATGAAATCCTCTAACAATGTGCTTACTTAGTTGTAAGTTAAAGCCCTTTAGCAAGGCATGCTTCTAATAGGGTGTTTAAATCCTCGTACAAGGTAAGATCTAATAATCTTTGTAAGCCTTTAACAAGGTAGATTTTTTATAGGGTAGATCATGTTTCATGGTTAAAATATTGTAACCTTCTTTGGATACACTTTATTACTATAGTAGTGAAAATTTGCTCATGTCATCCCCTCCCTAGTTTTATCTTCAAATTGGAGGGTTTCTAGGTAATCATATCTAGTGTCATATGTGTATCATTTCTTATGTGTTTACATGATTTAGATGTATATGTTTTACATGTTATTTTAGTTTACTCATTAAATGTATGAGATGGATGTGTGGTGAAAGTTTTTATGGGTCCAAGTTTAAACTACTTTTTAAACCCCCCCCCCCCCCCCCCCCCCCCCCCCTCCCCCTCTTAGAAGTTTACCTTTCCTATTGTAATTCCAACAATAACCCCACAAAAAATGGGTTTTATGTATTTTACAAATTAGGTGCCCAATTCATATTCAACAATTGGATGCCCAATTTTTGAATACAGATCAAGCACCTAAACCATAATGACTACCCTATTCCAAAAAAATTGGGTACCCATTTTTGAAGAGGTATCTTTTGGTGTTTGAAAATGCTGGAGGGTTTTCAATTATCCCAATGAGAATATGACATATCTAGGGGTAGCTCACTCCCATTTTCAACATGCCATTTTTAGACACCAGGCCAACTATAAGGCTAGACCCTTCTTCTACTTCAAGCTCTGCAAGATCTAGGTGGGTGGACCTCAAATTCAATTGATATCATACTAGTGCAAAAAAATATGCCAGAATCTATTTACTATAGATGAAAACCCATAAATCTACTAATGACTTATGCAGTAACAAAGAAGTGTTGTAGCTAATTACAACTCTATAAAATGCACAAGCTAAGTGACGGTTAAACTTTGATAGCTCTTCAACATAAAAGGGTAAAACATGTTTCCTTAATAATGTTGATCTCAGTAGACACCTCATATGTAGCAATAAGACATAACGATCCTGTAACTGATCAGTACCTTAACCATTGGGAAAATCCATGAATCACAAACATACATATGACTATCTAAGACAAATGTGTATCTTCAGATATCTGATCTATCTATTCAACTTGTAAATAGATAGTAATGTTCAATTTAAACCTCATTCTTACATGATATCCCCATCAGTAACCTCACAACCTTGTTGATTTTCGTGAAGCATTTACATAACCCTTTGAGTCACAGGAAACAATGAAATAGCATACAGCCTTAAGGGACTGCAACTACAACCTAAGCTCTATGTCAAAGATTATAAAACATTGAAGATCATTGATGAAGGAGACAAGATTCAAGATAAAACTCAACCATCTATTTTTCTTTCTATTAATTTCCTTGAAACAATACATTCATATGCATGAAATGAAAACATGAAAAATGCCCAATAGATCTAAACTATCTATATTATCCATCCTAATTCTATTCATAGAAGAGAATTATGTTGAAAGAATAGTTTCACAGTAAAACACTGGAACCTTGCTAGTATTATCGGGAGAAAATTGCCAACAACCCTTACAATGAAAGAAAGATAGAAAGATATAGAAGAAGATGAATTCTTGGATCTAATCTATGCCTGACATGTGTCCACTTGGAATTCAATCTTCTGCAATTGAACAACCTCTCTCTTCCTTCTCCCATTTTGATCTAATTTGGTTTCATCATTTCTTTGTAACTAATTTGAAAATATCTTTTGTTTAATGATGAAAACCCTTTTTCTTGCCAAAATTTGATCTACCTCATGAAAATGCTGGTGAGATTGATTTTTTACTAAGTGAATGTGATCAGAATTCAACCCAAACTGCATTTCTACTACCTGTTACCCATATTCAAGTCATTTTCATGCCAAAAATCAGTTCTGAACTTCCTCACCTGAATACAGTTGTACAATAGGAATTTGGAAGAAAACCTCATGTAGCATGAACAAGCTGCTTCATGTGTAGAAACTAACTGCATAATCAAAAAATTTAGATTCTCCCGATTTTGATGATATGTGATATCACATATTATGCCATCTAGAAAACCTCCTAAATATTAGTTTGAAAAATACTCCTTTGATATAAAGCTCAAATGAGTCTGCAACATGTTTTAAATTTTATATTTTCAAAAAATTTAAAATTACCTAATGTTTGAACTTTAGATTTAAGGTCCTTTTTGCATTTACAATCTCTGACATGCAACTTTTGAAGAAATAATAATAAAAAATAATATTTTTTATTATTTTCCAATTTTCTCCTTATACTTTGGTCTTGGGTAAAACTTACTTTGACCAACTGCCGCATGGCAGTTTCTGAATGGTCCACCTCTGCTATCGAGCGCCACATCACCATCTATATGGGACCCACTGACATGTGTCAGTATCCTACTTAACTACTTTCCTTAACTGGTCAGCATCTTTCTTTTACAGGATTGCACCATCTGTCAGATCATGACACATGTCACAATCCTATGCTCCCTCTCAAACTACTCCTTTGGTGCCACCTCATTATGCATGGGACCCACTTGCCACATGTCATTCACCCTCATGCCCACACTTTTTATCCTTCATGCATCTTCATCTTGCAGGCTTGCACCCACCATTGGATCCATGCATGTGGCTACATCTTATGCAACATTGCCACATCAGCACATGCACGTCTTTGTTCAAAATATAGCTCATATCATCCTTCCACTGATGTCCACTAGTGTACAGGACCTACCTGCATAAGCTAGCAACTTATAAAAGCCCTTTTCCTAAGACACTAAGGGTAGTCTAAGAATTTTTATTTAAACATTTCAATAACCCCAACCACAGGGCATGTGGGATAAAGCTCTAATGTTGTCCTTCTTTTGAGTGTGTTTTTCTCTCAAACATGTGCTTTGAGCTCTCTATTTCAGCATACATCTTCTTTCTTTATGCAAAGACCTATTCCTCTTTTATATTGTAGTGTGTCTTACCTTGGCATGATCACTACTACATATGAGGCCACTTTTCAACCATTATTGGTCAAAATTTTGACTTACATTTCGACCAATCTTCAACCAACATCAACCAAGTCATTGGTCGTAATTTTTCCAATTGAAAGTTCAACCAACATTCTTGTTGGTCAAAATTTTAGAGAGATTGGCTACAATTAACATGCCAAAACCTTTGAGAGTTATACGAGGCATAGGTGACTTGAAGATTGAAATGTATGCTAGAAAACTTGGTGCATTTCTTTATTACTTGAGAGGGGATCTTAGTGATAGCAATCAGTCACTACCTATGCAGTATTCTACATTAATGTAAACCTGCACTGAACACCACCAAAAGGAAGGAAACAGAGCTAAATTTGCATAGTCTACTCACAGTACCCACCTGTAGACACTTGGACTATTCTTGGCTCAATTTGTAAATCTCATTAAGAATGGTTCCAATTTTTGCCATCGCTAGATAACAAAGAGGGATGTCAGAGTCATTGCTAGTTTTTTCACCATTCTTTATGCTGAAACAGAGATTCAAAAATGCCTGTAATAAAATCTATCGGATCACATGTGTAAAATTCAAAATAATATACATCCACTATTCATGTCATGTCATCCCCAAACTTCATCAATAATCTAGATCCCAAGATATTTCCATGGGAAAACCCTCTAGACTAAGAGAATCTAAACAAGCCATATAGGGATGAATTGTTTACAATTAAACAGATAGTGTCAAAGGGAAAATACATTAGAATGAGCATGAAAGCTCAAAAGTTGGTGTTTTGTACACGGCACTCTTGAGAAAGACATGCATATCTTTGGCCATATCAACTCTGGGATAGCTATCATACATACACACACACACACACACACACACACACACACACACACACAGATTGAAGAATTCATTTGCCTTTGATTTTTCTTTGCAAAAGAGACCACTTCTACAACTTACCATCAGCCTGTTATAAGTCGAATCATCCCAGTCGTCACTCTTTAAAACATTTTGATGCCCCTTATCATTTGTCTTGTATAGCCTTAGAATAAATATCAGTTATGCTTATTACACAGTCTAGATTCTCATTAAGACTTGCAAATGGCATTTGAGTGCCTTCTTCCCTCTTTGATCTATTACTCATTGACTACATTACACAATGAAAAAGATATCCTTCTCTAGTGACATTTTTTGGATTATTGGTAGACCATTTACCACCAAAGTGAACATTGTCCAATATCTCATATGTAACAGCATGGTGAATAAAAAATATTTTCATAAGTTTACCCAGCCACATCATAGCCTGATTCAGCATTCCAAGGCTACAAAAATGATTAAGAAGTGTACTATAGGACACCATATCTGGGACAAAACCCATTTAAAAATGTTTTTCTAACAAAGTAAGAACCAGACCAAGGGAATCCTTAAGAGCCCATCCCAAATTGTATTGAAAGTGAATGTGTCTAGAGAAAATCCAGTGGAAACAATGCTCTCAAGGAGATTAAAAGCTAGCTGAGTCCTTTTTGTAATGCAAAGACCATTTATCAAAGTATTGTAGGTAATAACATCAGGAGCACAACCACTACATGATATCATGTTCATGATCTCAAAAGCTTGCTTCATATCAGTTGCCTTACAGTGAGCATTAATTAAAATATTGTAGGTAAAAATATCAGGGGACAAGCCATTGCTTGGCATGAGGGTACAAAGCTGATTTGTTGTACTTATCATTTCTTGTTTACAAAATCCATTAATGAGAGTATTAAAAATAACGACATTAGGTGCAAGCCCAATTTTTAATCATTTCCTTTTCTAGCCCAATGTCCATCAATCAATGAGCTATAAGTGAAATTGTCAGGAAAAATGTGTCGATTTACCATTTTCGTATTGAATCTATGTGCCTACTTTATGTAGCTTATCTTGCAAAGCCTGTTTAGAAAAGGAGTGTAAGCAATAACATTAGGTGGAATTTCTTTCTTGTCCATTTGTGCCCACAGTTTAAAAGCTTGTTCTACATTACCATTCTTGAGATGTTCATCAATCAATACACTGTGTACAATTTTGTCATGAATCAAACCTTCTCCAAACATTTCCCTCAAAAGAAAATGTGCATCCTGTATATTACCTTCCTTGCATAACCCAATTGTAAGAGTAGTATAAGTAATCACATGAGGCAAAATACCACTCTTTACCATATTATCAAATAGTTTGAATGCAACACTTGTGCAGGCAACCCTGCAGTGTCCAGCAATAATGATATTATACGTAAAGTTTTTTGGAGCCAGACCATTTAGAATTAGTTGGTTTAAGAGTTTGACTGCTTCTTCTAGCCTGTCAGCTCTACAATGACCTGAAATGAGCTATAAATGCACATATCAGGAGGTATGTTCCTTTCAAGTATGTAATGTAATATTTGATTGCCTCGCTTTTCTCTGCCAAACTTGAAATAACAAGCAATGAGAGTGTTGATCCCTAGAACAACCTGGGTAATGTTGACAAAGAAATGTTCTTGGACATTGTAGGAGTGGATTGAACTTCAAGAAATTAATTTGGATTGTGTTAGGGATTGAACTGCAGGAGTCCATTGATTAGATTTTGATAGTTTTGTGTTCTATTTTTTGACTCATCAATTTTGTTTGCCTTGCTTTTGGATTACTGGTATTTATGAATATCTTAGGAGGTTGTTATAAGCACTAGTTTGAAAACTCTAGTTAGGGAACAAAGCAAATGAGAAATGTCTACTCCAAAAAAAGGCAAACATTGTATAGGGTGTATATAAATATATTCAAAACAAGGCAAGAAATGTCAATCTATAAATCAAAACTTCAACTTGCCTTTGTAACGCTAGGAAGGAGACTCTTCAACATTTCCAGCTATTATTTGATCCTTTCACGCCACCTTCTTGCTGAAATCTCTTTCAATGGATCAACTTGGAAGCATTCACAAGCTCTCCTCTGCTACAATCAACCACCAAAGAACCCAAGATGTCAAACCCTACTAGTGCTGACGTTGTTAAACCCTTTTGCCATGTACTCCTAGCCACAAATCACAGTGGTAGAAAATGGTTCAGTGCATGCACGAGTCTTTTGGGTGCAATACAATAAGATTAGGGTGACAAACATAACTTATTTCAATTTTTGGTTAAAGATGAACTCGTGTTGGTCAAAATTTTGACCAACACGGGTTCATCTTTAACAAAACCCATCACAATTCGACCAAATTGACCCCAAATTATCAGATGGTCAAAATTTTGGTCAAAAATTTGAGTCAAATGTACTAGTGGATCCTCCTTTAAGGGTGGCCTTATCTGGAAGTTCATGGGCTCTTTCCCTACAATGGATGGCTTTGTCCTTTTAATACATTAACTACCTTGTTTAGTTGCTGTCTCCTTCATCACTTGAGTCTACAAGAACATGTCCAAATATTAACAAAAGCCAGTGAAAATTCTCCATAATACAATTGAGGTCAATTCCTACACCCCTTCCCTAATGCAGCCATGAACATTGTTCATAAAATAGCTTTGCAAGAAAAGTTATGTTTTCCTAGGCACAGAACGTGCAATCAGAACATATGAACTTAATCACTCATCTCCAACTGCAATAGAAGCCTATAAATCTTTAGTTAGATCACCTTCATTTCACTCCATGCTTCCTCTATATAGGTGTGATGTGCCGTTGACTATTTTTCTTCTTCAATCTTTAACATGGCGTGGGTGTTTCCTCCAATGTGCACGAACTTCCTTCACTGCCACTCACTATGTAAAAACTTCCTCTGCACCTCAACATTGGTTTCTCCTTGTAACATTTCTATGACTATGGGTCCTTGGTATTAGCTTTGTCTTTCTTTTGCATGAGTCTTTGTGTTCTTAACAGTGGCCTGCTTCACTTGCCAGTTGGCTATTCTCTTTAGATTGGGCATGGTATTGTTATTTTTAATTTTTTTTTGGTGAGATACTCTGCCCTGCATAGCCTTCTCATTATGCAGATATCTATGGGGTGCCCCACCTTTTTATTCATTGGATGTGGACCATTGATGCATGCATATGGTGTAAGAGAACATAATTTCAATCATTACAAGCACAATATATGAGGAAATGACAATATGGCTTCATGCCCATTTACTGTAAGAGCATTATAAACAATTGGTCATTTATATATAACATTTCTAATGATGACTCAATATTTCAAGAATGAAATAAAGAGTGGAATCATGGGTATCCTTTCTATTTGACAATTACAACTTGAGCTCTTTACTCCCTACATCATTCCATCAATCTAATGTAATCAGTTGGGCCCCAAAGTGGGTCTAATTAAAAAAAAATCATTTTTGGATAACTAATATGGAAAAATGATCCATCGATGCTCGTGAACTAACTAGAAACCAATTTGAGTACTGAATCATCACTTAAAACTCATTTTAAATCATTTCTGTGCCACTATGAAAATTGCGTTAGGAAGCCTGTTGCCTGGCTTTAAAAATTGTCATAAACACCTGACCAAGCTCTGAAATTGAACATACTGATCCTCTGTTCCACATACTTTTACCCCATTTAATCTCATCTCATGAAAAGTTAGAGGTCAAAAAATATTTTCTTTCAAAGTTTACCTCTTAGAATCACCTACAGATAAACATGTTAGAAAACAATAAATTGGGTCCAAAATTGGCTTCAAAAACTGGGCAAATGAGTACATGGGGAAACAAAAATTGGGATGTTGATTCTTTTTCATGAGGTGAGTATGGCTTTGCAATTTGGGATCATGAAAAATAATAGGATGCAAATGGAAAGCGGTTAAAGTGGGCTACTTGGAATTGCAGGATAGTGATCATCAGTTAAATAGAGTTTTTTGCAAATGGAAAGACCCCAAAAATGTGTGCAGATGGATTTGTCAAGACTTGCAAACTGACACACTCTAAGTATTTTTAGAGTAGAATGCAGGGAAATAAACCATTTTATCTAGGAAATTACAGACTCAAATAAATGACATCCTGAACAGGGCTCCCAATCAATCTGCAATTTTGATTACCAGTGAAACTTTATAAATTTCCTTCAGAATCACATTTGAAAATTGATCAAACAGATTCATCATAAGCTCAAATCTGGAGCATAGCAAATCTCTAACCCCTAGAAAATGATGCAAAAGGAAATTTCTTATTTGTGTCAATTGGTCAAAATTTATACCTTGTCAAACAGGGCCTCCCAAAATTATGTGCAATGTGCATTAGCATGAACACATTAAATGACCTAATTTGAGGGAGTCAAAACCTAGTCAAATGGACTCAAAATGACTTGAAATTTGAAAGAAATGCTCTCAAGTATGGATAATAAACACTCCTAAAGTGGTGAGTCATGAAACATTTTTGGGTGTGAGATATTCACTTGCAAACATAGCCTCATGTCACTGCTTGACACTGAGGTGAAAATGCAGAAATGACAGTTACTCAAAATGGGACTTCACAAAATGGCTCAGAATGATAGTTTAACTTCATGGAATAGGTAGACACACTAAAAGGAAGGTGTTAGAAACATTAAACACCTCATGGGGCTCAAAGGTACAGTCGGGTATGCATGCATTTAAAAGCATTTATAGGGCTCAATTTTCTCAATGGTACTCAAAATTGACCATGCAATTTTCAGTCCCAACAGTGCTCTTTCTAGGGATGCATGTCCCTTGTGGGCATGGAAAGGATTTAGATCTCTGGGAGAAGTAGACGACACACTTGAACTTCAAAAACTCTCTCGAATAGCTTTATTGAAAATAGGAAAACTACCACTAAGATTATGTACACACGATGGCCCTGGGCCACCGAATGATGCAAGAGTATCTAGAGGTATAAGGGAAATCCTGTGTCACCCAAAAAAATGTACTTAGCCTTAGTTTCTATTTCATGTGTTTTCATTTCTGGATACCCATTTGGGTCAAATAAAGGTTCCAACTCTCACAGTTCCACTATCAGTGTTCAAGGATAGAGTATTTGAACACCATGGGATACGTGTGAATGCCGAAAAAATATGAGTATGTAATTGAGCCATCATTTTGGTGAACTAGGAGGTGTAAATTGGCTAGATGAATGTAATTTTAATTTAGAGCAATTCTAACATAAGAATCAGGTCAAAAGGCCCCACGGTTTGAAAGTTATCGCAATTTTTTGGGTTTTGGAGACCTCCTAAGAATGCTTCAAAGTCAGGTTAGGGTCATTAAATGACCTCTAAAAGGGCCAAAAAATGGGGGATGAGAAAAGCTTGTCCGTAGGGCTATAGAGTGCTTCAAGAGCTTTCCAAAAATGTAAACGGTTTGCCAATCGGAGCTACGGTTCAAAAGTTATGCCTCCCGGAAGTTTGGTTACCATTTTTTTGAATTCTTCTAGATTTGCACCAACTTCTAATGTGGCTTCTGGAGCCTTCTACTTGGTCGATGGATGCCTACTAGCACTTTCTAGAATGTTTTCCTAGTCCTTAACCCTCTGGTGTCTATTTAAGGACATTTCTGGCATTGTAAAAGGCAGTTCGGAGTGAAGTTTGAGAGGAGGTACTGAAAGGAGAAATTATCTCTAGATTTATGTTATTGTAAGCCCTTAGGGCATGTTTTGAAGTCTTTTCTCTATACTGAATGTACTAGCTTATTTTCACAATTAATACAATTTCCTTTTTCCTGTTGTGTCCATTTTGTGCGTGGGTTGTGTCCCCATCACCAAACCTCAAAAAAATTGTTTACCTCTATTGCACACTTGATTTTCATTCCTTTCCTCATGAGATAAACTGAAATTACTTCTACCAATTTCACCAATTAGGTTAACATCATGAAATAAATCACTTCACCAAATGAAATCAACACATTCACTTTCATAATGCATGTAAAAACTTAGCATAACTTTAACCTCTTTCTCACTATGAAAGATAAAACCCACATGCTCATGAATGCCAACATGAAACTAAAACTTATCCTTACTAACTAATTCATGCATGTTATCTACCAAAAATACAAAGTGCTCATTTTGAACTTCACAGAAAGAGTTATATATATCATGAATTTTTAACTCACCTTGACTTTGCATTTCCTCAAGTGTTGTTGGCTGAATTTCAAATGAGAAATTAGATTTATATTCACACATAATGTCATCATCACAATCTAAAAACATTTCATAACCTTCTGATGTATTTTCATAATTGAAGTGTTGATTGGCTTTTACCTCATTTAAATCATCATAAAACTTACTATGAAGTGTTAGTTTTTCTTCAAAGACAACTCCATCAAACACTTCATCTTCAAACTCACAAAATGCAGTATCATTAGAAGATTCAATTTTAGAAAGGGAAGAACATGATTCTAATTTATTACAACAATATGACAGTGTATCACCATTTTCATCTAATCCTGGTAAACCTGAAACCTCCATGTCCTCTTCAAACAATGGGTTAATGACTCCATGCACTGATCCTTTTTGAACATTAAGACAAAACATGGGTTGCTCATCCTTACAAGCATCATCATATAAAGCGTTATCATATACTTTAAATTCACTACCTATTTTATTCTCATGGAAACTTTCAATGTATGAATAAAAGTCAGAGCTATATGAAGACTCCCTTTCTATTTCTTCTACCAAACATATAGTGTCCATAATTACATCCTCTTCATTAGCTTGTTTAGGATAACCATTACAAACAGACCTTAAATCATTCCTAAACCCCTCACTACATGCTAGAATTTGATTGTCTAATGTAAAATCACTTGACAACCCTTTACTAAAATCTTCAAAATCATTAACATTCAATGGACTCAACATTTCTTTATCTTCATACCTTGAGGACAAATCACTCTTAAATTCTTCATTGGCTAACTAATTTGTATGACGCAAAAAATGAGATGCACTTTCCTTTTCAGATTTAGAAAAAGAAGTCATACCTTCACCTTTGGATGAATGTTCACTATCATCATTGCTTTCTTCTTCCCAATCAAAATCAAACTCATATGAAGGTGAACATATTGTGTCATTTTCCTCACTGTGATTTGAGTAACCACTCTCATCATCTCCTTCATATGATGCTTCTTGATTATACATCAGATCAGCAACTTCACTATCATCACTTGGAAGATGAATTTCATCTTTTTTGTACCCAAATTGAGATGCATATCTTTCCTCTTTAACCTTTATATTATTCTCAACATAATGCAATCTCTCAATAAGATAATTCATTTCTTGCCTATCTTGTTGATCAAGAAAATATATCTTACCATCTATTGCTTCAACATTAGAAATATATGCACTTTGTTCTTCTGATTGTTCCTGAGATGAATGTGACTTACATTCTTCTTCTTGTGCTATCTCTCCATGACATGTTGGATCAGCAACATTAAACTAGTGATTAGAGAGATAACTTTCAGCCTCCTCATTTGCACAAGACTGAGACCTAGGTGCAGCAACTTCAAAATTTGAAATGTCAGTTACATCATCGTACATATAATTATCATGAGAATAACTTGCTACTGTAACTAATTTTTGATTCATAAAATAAACACAATGCTGAACCTTATTAGAGTCTAAAATACTATTCATTGATGTAGCATCATGAACATGTGTGTTTCTATTTGCAACTAGACTAACCTTCCCTATACACACATTCTGATTTAAATTCTTAATCTGATTAAAACCTAAAACAGGGGTGTTGATATTTTGATTTGAAACTGAAACATCTACACCACACTCATCCTTTCTTTCAAACACATTATATCGGCAATCATTCATAGACAAATGACCTCTCATTAGTCCATACTTCAAATTATTTTCAATATCTCTAGCGGTCATAAAAGCTTGATATAATGTTTGTGGTTCTTTATCCCTTAGTAAAAAATCATTTTCTTATCAAATGCACCAAAGTAAATAGCTAGACACATTTGATCATCGGGTCTATAACTCTCAGGGATATCATTAAAAAATCTAGTAAATTTGATATTGAATTGAGGTACAAGTTCACCATCCTCAATGTGAATCCTGAAAAACTTATCATAAGAATCAGACATGCTTACCCATTCTCCAAATTGCTCCATGAAGGTGGAATGCAACTCACTCCAAGATGAAATGAAACACACTAGTAGAAAACAAAACCAGTCTCTAGCATCACCTTCTAAGGTCTAAACAAATAGCTTCATATGCACATCCTCATGAGCAATCTCATCATCACCCATTAAATCAATGAACAATTCAACATGATGACTAGCTGAAACAAGATGGTTCCCACTAAACTTAGGCAAACATTTCCTAACATCATTAGGAATGGCATTTAGGAAACCATGAATACCATTAAAACTTAATGGCATATACTGCTTGGTAGAAATGGATCTAGGAACATCACTAACCGGCTGCATGTTAGGTGAAATGAATCTTGACATCCTTTATACTTAAAGCTGAATCACCGAGATTACTTTTAGTATTCATTAATTATAGCAGATCTATACCCTTCTACCAATCTCAACTTCAAACACACTTCACAAACTTAAATACAACCAACTAAGACTTGATCTAATGAAGTGTATAAAACCTTCAAACTATTCTCCTCTTCTTAGTGCTAAAACTTCACTTGACAGAGAACACATACGTAAAACTTATTTTCTTTCATGACAAGAAAAACATCATGAAAATGAAATACCTCAAGTTTTGCTACATGAAACCATTGATCTACTGCCTAGCCTGGTGTTGATCTCAATTCCTCACACCACTGATCATATCCTTTGTAGAGTCACCATCTCCTTGAGGAGATCTATATGAAATCACTGATGTGATTCATTTTTATCATTCAAAAACTTTTATAACAGAAAATCAAACAAAACTTCAAAACTTATTGGTCAGAAACTTATATAGATCTCTCTTCTTGCTTAAAACTTAACACAACTTTCAGATCTGCCTAATTCAACTGAAAACTCTTGATAACTATTATATAACTAATCTAAACTAGTACAAAGATCCTTTAGAGAGTCACCACTCATGATTGTGAGAAAGATTTAACATAGATCATACATGACATATCTGAACTAAAATTTCACTTTATAGAATTTTGCAAAACTTTTAAATATTGTAAAGAGAGAAACCCTTTTTCAACCATTCTGACTCTGAACTTACAACAATACCTCACACCAAATTGAACTGATTGAAGACATACTCATTTCTCAACACAATTTACATCCAATTTAGGAACTACTGTTGTAAGAGAATAAAGCTCATTGGGGAACATGAAAATATAGTAAGGAAATGGACATAACACATCAACTTACTATTGTATGAAACTTTCTCCATGTTCCTTCTATTGTGTTGAATCCCTTTAAATTCTCAAGGTTTTTCTATCATGAATCTCAACACAATTCCTCAGCAGAGTCCCCATCTTGTTCGTGTTTGAAAATGCTGGAGGGTTTTCAATTATCCCAATGAGAATATGACATATCTAAGGGTAGCTAACTCCCATTTTCAACATGCCATTTTTAGACATCAGGCCAACTATAAGGCTAGACCCTTCTACTTCAAGCTCTACAAGACCTAGGCAAGTGGACCTCAGATTCAATTGATACCATACTAGTGCAAAAATATATCCTTGAATCTATTTACTATAGATGAAAACCCATAAATCTCCTAATCACTTATGCAATAACAAAGAAGTGCAGTAGCTAATTACAACTCTATGAAATGCACAAGCTAAGTGAGGGTTAAATTTTGATAGCTCTTAAATATAAAAGGGTAAAACATGTTTGATTAATAATGTTGATTTCAATAGACCCCTCATATGCAGCAATAAGACCTAATGATCCTATAACTGATCAGTGCCTTAACCATTGGGCAAATCCATAAATCACAAACATACATATGAATATCCGGGACATATGTGTATCTTCAGATATTTGATCTATCTATTCAACTTGTAAATAGAAATCAATGTTCAATTTAAACCTCATTCTTACATGATATGCCCATCAGTAACCTCAAAACCCTATTGATTTCCCTAACGCATTCACGTAACCCTTTGAGTCATAGGCAACAATGAAATAACATAAAACCTTAAGGGACTACAACTACAACCTAAGCTCTATGTTAAAGATTATAAAACATTGAAGATCACTAATGAAGGAGACAAGATTCAAGATGAAACTCAACCATCTATTGTTCTTTGTATTAATTTCCTTGCAACAATACATTCATATGCATGAAATGAAAACATGAAAAACATCCAACATATTTGAACTATCTGCATTATCCTTCCTAATGTTGTTCATACAAGAGAATTATGCTGAAAGAATGGTTTCATAGTAAAACACTAGAACCCTATTGGTATTACCTAGAGAAAATTGCCAACAACCCTTACAATGAAAGAAAGATAGAAAGATATAGGAGAAGATGAATTCTTGGATCTGATCTATGCCTAACATGTGTCCACTTGGAATTCAATCTTTTGCAACTGAACAACCTCTTTCTTCCTTCTCCCATTTTGATTTGATTTGGTTTCATCATTTCTTTGTAACTGATTTGAAAATATCTTCTGTTCAATGATGAAAACCCTTTTGCTGGCCAAAACTTGATCTACCTCATGAAAATGTTGGTGAAATTGAGTTTTTACTAAGTGAATGTGATCAAAATTTGACCCAAACTGCACTTTCATTGTCTCTTACCCATATTCAAGTCATTTTCATGCCAAAAATTAGTTCTAAAGTTCCTCACCTGAATATAGTTGCACGATAGGAATCTAGAAGAAAAACTCATGTAGCATGAACATGCTACTTCCTATGTAGAAACTAACTGCATAACCAAAAAATTTAGATTCTCTTGATTCTGGCGGTATATAATATTGCATATTTTGCCTTCCAAAAACCTCCTAAATCTCAGTTTGAAAAATACTCCTTTGGTATAAAGCTCAAATGAGTCTGCAACATCTTTTAAATTTTAAATTTTCAAAAAATTTAAAATTACCTAATGTTTGAACTTTAGATTTAAGGTCCTTTCTACATTTACAATCTTTGACATGCAAGTTTTGAAGAAATAATAATAATAAATAATATTTTTTATTATTTTCCAATTTTCTCCTTATACTTTGATCTCGAGTCAAATTTACTTTGACCAACTGCCACATGAAAGTGTCTGAATGGTCCACCTTTGCTATTGAGCACCACATCACCATCTACATAGGATCCATTGACACGTATCAACATCTCACTTACCCTCTTTCCTTAATAGGTGAGAATCTTTCTTTTGTGGGATTGTGCCATCCATCGGATCATGACACGTATCATGATCCAATGCCCCCTCTCAAACTATTCCTTTGGTGCCACCTCATCACACATTGGACCTGCTTACCACATGTCACGTGCTCACATTCTTGCACTTTTTATCCTCCATGCAACTTTATCTTTGGAGCTTGCGCCCACCACTGGATCTTGACACAGGGAAACATCTCATGCAACATTACCACATCAACACATGTGCATCTTTGTTCAAAATATAGCTCAGATCATCCTTCCACTGACGTCCACTGGTGTAAGGGACCCACCTGCATAAGCTAGTGGCTTATAAAAGACCTTTTCCTAAGACACTAAGGGTGGTCTAAGAATTTGTATTTAAACATTTAAATAACCCCACCCACAAGGCATGTGGGATAAAGCTCTAATGTTGTCCTTCTTTTGACTGCATTTTTCTCTCAAACATGTGCTTCGAGCTCTCTGTTTCAGCATACATCTTCTTTCTTTATCCAATGACCTATTCCTCTTTTATACCATAGTTTATTTTGTCTTAGCATGATCCTCCTTTAAGGGTGGCCTTATTTGCAAGTTCATGGTCTATTTCCTTGCAATGAACAACTTTGTCCTTTTAATACATTGACTGACTTGTTTAGTCGTTGTCTACTTCATCACTTGAATCTGCAAGAACATGTCCAGATATTAACAAAAGCCAGTGAAGCTTCTCCATATACAAGTGAGGTCAGTTCCTACAACCCTTCCTTGGTGTAGCCATGAAAATCATTTAGAAAATAGCTTTGCAAGCAAAGTTATGTTTTCCCACGCATAGAATGTGCAATCAAAACATATGAACTTAATCGCTCATCTCCAGCTACAATAGAAGCCTATAAATCTTCTGCTGGATCACCTTTACTTGACTCCATGCTTCCTTTGTATAGGTATGAGGTGTCATTGACTATCTTTCTTCTTCAATCTTTAACATGGCGTCGGTGTTTCCTTCATTGTTGCATGGGCTTCCTTCACTGCCGCTCACTATGTAAAAACTTCATTTGCACCTCAACGTTGGTTTCTCCTTGTAACATGTCTATGACTATGGGTCCTTGGTGTTAGCTCTATCTTTCTTTTTCATGATTCTTTGTGTTCTTAACAGTGGCCTACTTCACTTGTCAGCTAGCTATTCTCTTTAGATTGGGCATGGTATTATTAATTTTTTTAAAAAATTGGTGAGATACTCAACCCCACATAGCCTTCTCATTATGTGGATATCTATGGGCTACCCCACCTTTCTCTTCATTGGATGTGAACCATTGATGCATACATCTAGTGTAAGAGAACATAATTTGAATAATT